>SZWC01009397.1:0-42178 GCA_023375785.1 Penium margaritaceum | reverse complement strand
GGTGGTGGTGGTGGTGGTGGTGGTGGTGGTGGTGGTGGTAGTGGTGGTGGTGGTGGTGGTGGTGGTGGTGGAGGTGGTGGTGGTGGTGATGATGATAGGGATGCTGCTGCTGCTGATGCTGCTGCTGCTAAGGAGCGGCAAACGGGATTAGCGCCTCGAGACTAATTGGAGGTCTAACCGCGCGTCGAGACTGGTTCGGGATTGCGCGCTTCGACCGCGGCCGGGGACCGGGATTGACCAATCCCGGTCGAAAGGAGGGCATGGATGAAGAAATCGCTTTCGACTGCAGTTTGGTTCGCCAACGCAGGTTTACAATATGACAGCCAATAGCAATGCCGTATTTCCACAAAAAGTTCATCGAGTTCGTCGTCGCACGTGTCTGTACTCGAAATCCCACAAAAAGTTCGGCTGCTGCTGCTTAAGTTGCTGCTGCCGCTGCTGCTGCAGCCACTGCTTGTGCTTCCGGCTACCACCGCTGCTGCTGACGCTGCTGATGTTGCCGCTCTTGCTGCCGCCGCCGCCACTGCTGCTACTGCTGCTACTGCTGCTGCAGGCTGCAGCTGCTTCCTCTGGTGCTAAGAGAAGGTGCACGGTGTAGCAGCGCCTGCTTCTACTCAGGAAATATTGCTGACACACTGAAGAGCTCAAGCTGCCTTTGAGGTGTGAATCTTTGGGCAAGCGGTGCTGTCGCGACGACGGCCCCCGAAAGGAGGCATTCACGATTCTCACCGGTGCTCCATAGGGAGAGAACACTACGATTGTTCGGGTGAGAACACCATGAAAGTTGTTTAAAGCGTCCCTCACTGCGTGACTGAAGGAACTCTATGACTTATTCCCGGAAGCTTATACATATCGTTCCCACACCGAAGGCACCATCCACCTGCCGAGTGTAGATGTTTAGGGTGGTCTCACACCGGTTCGTAGCAACTCCGCCACGTAGCCGCACGTGTTCGCCACGTCTACAACTTCCACATGGCGGACAGTGAAGGTATTGCTAGCTAGATGCCCTCACAACGGACGGCCTAGCAACTGCACCAAGCGAGAGTTGGCGACGGTCGGCGTTTCTGTGTGCGACAGCACTTTTTCCTCAGTTTTCGCGAGTCCGGCATGCACGAAAGTCCGTCTCTTCACCTCGCTACGTGAGCGACGACTGCAGCAGGGCGGAGCGACTCGGGAGTTGCTGCCGAGTTGCTACAGCTCCAAGGCTGTAGCAACCCCTAGCAACTCCGGGTCGCCTCGCCAAAGGTTCGCGGGCCTCTTCGCGGTCAGCGACGACTTGAGCTGGAGTTGAGCTCGCGTCGCCCCCCTGACGTGGCGAGGGGGGGTTGAGTTGCTACGGTGTGAGACCACCCTTAGTGCAAACTGTTGGGGACATGTTGAAAAGAAAAGAGTACTCACATTTAGGATGGTTCAGGAACACCAGTTTGCGCGACGAGCTAATGGCTGAACGAGCGCTAGTCGTGGTGTGAGCCCAGCCGTGCGATCGAGCGACGGGGGTGACGAGATGAGCAATCGCATCGGGAGGGGAAGAGACGGTAGGAGAACAGTGTAATTGCATTGCGCATGCTGAAATTGCATTCTTCTCACAGCAGGGGCGTACGTTTCAAGTCAGAGGTTGGGGCCACGTACACAATCTTCGACCACAGGGCGCTAGAAACAATCTTCGGCCAATACGTGGCCGATTCTCGAATGACTTGCCTACCATTTCGGTGAGCATACAACTAGTGAGGACGGAGTAGAACCTGCATTACTACATTCTTTGGATCCCAACAGTCACGACCTTGTCGGGAGAGTAATTACATCCTAAAAGACTAATGCACATGTCCAACAAAGAATCTCAAGACTTAAATATTGTAATTTATGTCTCCATGTAAATAAATCTCAAATTGATGTACATTACTTGTGTTCAGATAGTCAATCTGGTACGCTAATTTCGTCCCTAGTCCCAGACTGTTAAGCCGAACGGAGCGTGGATGATGAAGAGGTACGAGTTGCGAGCCAAAACACGGTTTTGGAATTTGAGAAATTTTTATTTAGCGGCAAGTGTACTTCTATGACAAGTACGGAAACGACTGAACACATGTACAAGTGTCGAGTTCCAAGTGAGACGTAGTCGGGGTCATCAAGCCGATTGTCCTGTGACTCGTGTGGAGTCGTGTCGTGAGTGGTTGAATCAAAAAGCTCCATCAAGGAATTAGGGGGCTTCGAAGATCAATGGTGAAGATGCGAGCGACATCTTTGTAAATCTCGGTGCGTAGAGAAGTCGAACGAAAGATTGCGACAGTTCTGCCGATGATTCTCGAAAGAAGTCGGAGTTGTCAGAATGTGTGAGAAGGAATGCCGGACAGTGAGGACACCTGGCCGGTTTTCCCTCGGCCGTTGGAGCAAAAATCGGGGTCTCGACGCGCGGTGGGCTATTTGTGTGTTGACAAAAATGCCCACTCAAAACATTCAGGGACTCGTGTATGTTTGGTATGTAACATCCCCCCCCCTTAGCCGCGACGTCCCGGCACGTTTACAGATGTCGCCTGGTGATGGCGATAATACTCGTCAATCACGTGATTGACGTCACGGTGGTTTTCGTAGGGTTCCCAACTGTTGTGTGCGGCGTCGTAGCTGTGCCACCTAACAATATATTCTTTCCTCTTGCCACGTCGTCGATGATTTGCATTCGCTCGATCTCAAACGGTCCCGACCATCGGGGTTTGAGTTTCGGAAAAACGGCTCCGTGGAGTTTGATGTTTACCGAACTAAGGCCTTTGTCCCAGCGGCAAAGACGTCGTCACTACGATGGCGTTCGGTTGCTTGCTTCATCGCCGCTTGTGTATTCGCGAGCGTCTGCCGTGTTTCATCCGAGCTGGTGAAGAAGTCACGGTGGGAATGTTGCTCTCACTGTGAAGTCCGACTGGTATGGTGGGAAGTTTGCCATACACCACTTTGAACGGAATTTGACCTGTTGCAGTGGACGTCGCCGAGTTATATGCGAGCACAGCGGTCCGGAGTTTAGCTACCCAAATCCATCCCATGTGGCCCGCATAAAGTGCGAAGAAGCTGTTTGAGCGTCTGATTGGTCCACTCGGTTTGGCCGTCAATTTCAGGGTGGAACGCAGTGGGAAGCTGGATCCGATTTCCATAGCGAGTCATTAGTTTGCGCGAGAAACGGGTGGTGAATCGACCGTCTCTGTCGCTTGTGATGGTTCTCGGTTTGTTTGGAAACTGCCGTGCTGCGCCTTTGGCAGTGATGATGGTCGTCGTCGGGATGAAATGGGACGTTTTGGAGAGCCTGTCGACAACCACGAGGATTACGACATACCCCTCGGGTGTGACCGGTAGTCCACTGATGAAGTCCATGGAGATTTCAGTCCATGGTTCTGTCGAAATGGGTAGCGGCTGTAGAAGTCCGGGTGGCTACGTGCGACATGATTTTTGTCGCTGACATCTGTCACACTATTTGTAGGAGCTGGCCACGTCGATTTGCATCCTGTCCCACCAACAATACTTCACCATCTTCTTCAGCGTCCTGTCCTCTCCGAAATGTTCACCTGGACCGGTGTTGAGGCATTCCTTGAGCAGCATGCGGTAGAGTCCGTCGTTCGAATGTACGACCAGCTGGCGAGTGAATCGTCGTTGCCAATATGGTTCGTTGTGTCAGACTTGGCTCGGTCGTATCCGCCACGTTGGTCGTAGCCACGTGTGAACAATTGCTCGAGATACCAATCTCATTGCAGTTGAAGCGTCGCTGCCTCAGCTTTCACGTCCGGTCAACAACTGAGTGCACCTTGTAACAAGGTGCCCCCATTTTTCTGGCATCCTCGGGGTCTCACCCGGGAATTGGGGGCATCCGGGCCATTTTCCGTTTTTCAGAAATTTGGCTCGCGATCGAGCTCGCCTCCGCTCGACCGCGGCATGGCGGAGTGAGGAGGAGGAGCGAGCGAGCGATGGAGCACGGCGTGCTCCACACGCCAGGGGCGTGTTTCGCTCGTCGCTTCGCGGCAGCGTTCCGTAACCGCCACGTGAGGGTGGCTTTCGCCCCCTCGGCGAATAGCGTAACGGATACGCTATCCGAGGAGGGAAGCGCGCCGCCGAGAGCTCCTGGCAACAGCCGCGGTCAACGGCGACAGCAGAACGGTGGCTGCGACCGTACGACGGTCGCAGCACTCCCGGCGGCGTGCGCAACACGGTGACCACACCCACCGTCGGGAGGCATACGGGAGCGACGAGGCGGCTCACCGAGAGACAAGATCGACCGTCGATCTCAACGATCGACGGCCGGGGACTTCTCGCACTAGGCATTAGGTGCAAGTAGAGCACCAGGTTCAGGTGCAAGTAGAGCACCGAGTTTAGGTGCAAGTAGCTTATCGTAGCAAGCTAGGAAAGCAGTAGGCTGAGGCCTGGGTTAGCCAGCCGGACAGTATAAATACCCTGTACTCAGTTCAATCTAATTAACCTGTACTTTCCAGCTCTGGCTTCCAGACATCTCCAAGTCTATCTTTCCGCTGCGACTGTGCTCTCCACACACAAAGGCTAAATCTCCAGAGAGCACCCACTCTCACACACCTCCTAGGTTGGTTTTTCCTGACTGTTACTCGATATCATATTCGGACCCGGATTCGAGAAATTCCATCCATCGAGTTTGACGTCCACTGAGGTTATTCGGTGTCTTCAGATATTTCAACGCGTGATGGTCGGTGCGTACGACGCTTCTGCAGCATTCAAGCTAACACGGCCACGTCTTAAATCCATGTAGGACCGCCTGCATCTCCTTCTCATGTACAACATAGTTGAGATCCGATTCATGCAAAATCTGCGACATGTATATGACAGACTGTTCTTTGCTACTGTGATCATGTAGGAGAACCGCGCCAATGGCTCGGTCGGAGGCGTTGGTAGCCATGATATAGTCGATCGTTGGATCGGCCAATCATAGGGCTGGTGTCGAGGTCAAATTATTCCGCAAAGTGGTGAACACTTCTTATTCGTTGTCTCTCCACGCCACTCGTTTTCTTTTCAAGTGAGGTCACAGAGAGGCACTGACACTCGGGCGTAGTCATATACAAAATGTTGGTATTAGTTGCAGCAGACGAGGAAGACAGGAATGTCTCGAACGTTGTTGGGCATCGACAAATCAGCGACTGCTACCCCTTTTTTGGATGCATGGTGATCAGTCCGACATTGATGAGATGACCCAAAACTCGATCAAACGATGACCGAAGTTGCACTTTGAGAGTTTTCTGAAGAAAATCTCTTTTTGGAAAACCTCAAGAAAATTTTGAAGACGTCCATGGTGCTCCTCCGGGGCGCGGCTATACACCAGAATTTCGTCGAGGTATACCACGACAAAATCGTCGAGGTACGGGAAAAAAATGTTTTTCGTTGCCGCCATGAATGTCGCCTCGGTATTTGTGAGTCCAAAGTGCATGATCGTGAGCTCAAAATGCGCGTAACACGTTCGGGACGCCGTCTTTTTTATGTCCGTGTTTGCCATGCACCTCTGGTGATAATCGTTGTGTAGGTCAAATTTAGGGAAGATATGAGCTCCGCAGAGTTGCTCAGAAAGTTCCTTGGCACGGGGAAAGGGGGGAGCGGTTCTTTATGGTGGCGTCGTTCAACGCCCGGTAGTCCACGCACATCCGCATCTCGCCAGTTTTCTTTTCTAGGAACAGTAGCGATGTGGCAAACGGTGATGTGGATGGGCAGATGAACCACTCACGGAGCATCTCATCAAGTCACTTGCTTAGCTTGGTCAGCTCATGGTCACTCGTCAAATAGGCTCCTTGAATGGTGGGTCGGCTACCCGGTTTCTGTTTGATGCGATGGTCGATGTCGCACTAAGGTGGCAAAGTCTTTGGGAGTTCGTCAAGGAAGATATTTGCAAACTCTCTGATAAGAGGTACGAATTCCTCTGGAACCATCGAGAACTTCGTTGGTGCCGATGAAGCCGATGAGACTGATGAGTCAACTATTGCTACTTCCGCTTCCTTTGTTGGCTCTAGGTGCACGAGCCATGCACGAGCCCCTTGTCGTATGCAGTGCTTAGCCTCGTTGATCACTATTGGCTGTACAGGTTGTCGCTTCTCGGTCGATATGGTTTCCTCGACTGATTCCACCTCTGTTGCTTCCATAACCGTCTTCTGTCACGCGCGTGGAAGTTGTCACTTGACGCTACTGACTTCCACATAGATTTCGTCATTGTTCCATTCGATTTGTGGATTGTGCTCGTATAAGAAATCACGTCAGAGAATGATTTTGTGGTCACTCATCGGACATGACCTCCATGTCATTGCGTCCCGTAAGTCTCCCACTTGCAGCTGTAATGATTCTCGGAGTCTTCGTACTTGCAATCTCCCGCCGATGTTTTTTCCTTCAAATACTCCTAGATCGGTCTGCAAATCAAGCTTCTGAACCATGTTGTTTCTTTTAAAACTGCAAGAGGCCCCTCCATCTAATAGTGTTGGTACCATTCCACAACTCTTGTAACCTCCAAGTTGCATTTTAGTGGTATCACTGGTTGGTCATCCTCGTATCCCTCGTCGAACTTAGTAGTTGCAAAAACCTTCTTTGGTTTCGTGAGGCGATATGATGGGCGATCGTTTGGCGCATGTTACTCCTCTCGGACGAAAGGTGCAGCTCTCACTCCTGCCCCTTGCCGGTTCCAGATTCATTTTTCTGCATCATCCCCCGCTTTCTAGCCTACTGCTTTCTTCGGCGGTTTCGAGTGATATGCCTGGCTTTTATGTAGTTATAGCAAGAGAGCGTATCGTTTTGGTCAACGGCGTCCACTTCCATCGGAATGGAGGATATTCCGACCGGCGTTTTTCACTCCCATGATAATTGTGGTTGGCAGGTCGGCAGCCTTAGGATTCCTAGACCCGAGCGTTGTATTTGGCACGGTCAATCCTTTCTACTGCAATGATCATCCCTGGTAAGTTGTTATGGATGTTGAATATGGCGATCACTCGCGGGATGTCCCATTTGAGGCCGTTGTATTGAAAACAGAGTTTGTCGGGGGCGATGACTACACCAGTGATGATCACGTGAAATCTCTGCGTGTACTCTGCCTCTCTAGACTACCGATGGAGGCGCTAGAGATTGTACCGAGTGTCAAACTTTCATTCAACCACCCAAAGCGTGCGAGAATCGCGCGTGAGAACTCACTCCAGCCGGTTGGTGGCATCATTGCGTCTTGCCATTGCGGGTTGATCTGCTCCTAGGGTAGAATGCTTGCGGTTGATGATGCGAGACGTGTGCCGTTGGCCATCGATGACTCCCTATCAATCTCCTATTTTCATTGGATGGCCTTTAGGTCGGACCACCAACTCAATGTCGTGCCACTCAGAAGAGCGAATCCAAGGTCACTTTTCTTCCGATCGTCATTGACCCTGACAACGGTGTACACCTCCAAGTTCGTCAGCCACATCCGAACCGTCGGTCCTTTGGAGTTTCGAGGATAGAATGGTTCAGGGGGTGCCAGGCGAATCTTGGATTTGTTCGAGAGTTGGGTGTTTCCCTCAAAGAGCTATGCCTCTTGTGTACTTGTGTTGCGAAGAGCCTCCATTGCAACGTTGAGTTATTGGAGTAAGTGGCTTTTGATTCCCTTGAGCACGGAGATATGGTTTGCCAGTTCCTTGTTGATGCGTGCTTGTTGTCGATGCCACCTGTCGCTCCTGCTGTAGACGTTGAGGCCGTTGGTAGGGACGGCTGGTTTACCGCCACCGGATCCATGGCTGGATTGGCCGTCGGAGCTGTCAAGACTAGTCCAGCTGTCGCATAGCCCACCACGCCAGCAGACACGGCCGCCTCATGATTCGTGTGCATGGTCACATTTTGCTCCTCTATTGCCAAAGTCATTGCCAAAGACCCTCTGTTGATCGCCATGTGATCTCAATCCCCTTACGTTGTGGTCACAGAGTCTACAAAGTCTCGAAGTACGAGATGCGTTGAGGACTTGTGCGAGGGAGCCCTCCAAATGAGTAAAGTACCCTACTGATCCTTGATTTTGATGTTAATGTTTTTTGGGCTCGTCGAATTTGAACGATTTTTTTCGTTATGCCGAAATCAAGGGTTCACCAAATTATTTATACAGTACAATGGTCGAATTTAAGGGTTCATTGTAAAATTTTGGGATGCCAGGTTCAGAATGCCATATGGGTTGGTGGGCATCTTTGGTTTTCTGGAAAAAAAAAAGAGACGGGACTTTGACGAAGAGCTCTCGCCTCCTCGAGGGTGTTCGTTCAAACGCAAAGAAATCTTCACGTTTGAACGCGAGAAGCGGGGAAGCGGGGCAGCAGGCAGCGGGAGAGCAAGAGAGCAGTGCTCTCCCGCTCTTTCGCTGCCCCGCTGCCCCGCTGCCCCGCTGCATGGCTGCCTCGCAATCCCACTGCTCCGCCGCAGTACTTGCCCGCTGCCTTGCTGTCATGCTGCAGTGCTCGCGTGCCATTTCGCTGCCACGTCGGCCCACACCAGCCACGCGAGCAAACAGGACGCCATTTCACCAGCGCCGAATTTAAGAACGCGAAAAAACTGAACTAGGTCAGTCGCCGAATTTAAGGGTCCACACAGTGTCTTCTGGACGAAGTTAACAGCTCATCAAAATATTTTGAACCCGGTGAAAGTTGAACGAAACTAAGGATCACAAAATTCACGAAAATCTGGTCGTCGAAGTTAAGGATCAGTAGGGTATTCAGGTGCTCCTCCAGCACCGCTGCGCTCTGATACCAAGTGTTATGCTGAACGGAACATGGATGGTGAATAGGTATGAGTTGTGAGGCAGAACACGGTTTGAGAATTTGGGGCACTTGAGCAATTTGTATTCAGCATTAAGTGTACTTCAATCACAAGTCTCGGAACACTTAAACACATATATACAAATTTCGAGTTATAAATGAGACGTAGTTGGGGTCGTTGGTTCAGTTGCCAAGCGACGCATGTGGTTTTTCATCGTGAGTGGTTGGATCGAGAAGCTCCATCGAGGAATCAGAGGGCTTCAAAGATCGACGGTGAAGATGCAAGATGCATTTCAATTTTGATGCGTCAAGAAGTCGATTGAAAGATTGTGACTCTTCTTTCAAAGATTCTCGAAAGTGGTCGGAGTTGTCAGAACGTGCGAGAAGGAATGTCGGAGGGTGAGGGCAGTTGGCCGATTTGTCCTCGACCATTGGAGCAAAAATTGAGGTCTCAACGCGCGGTGGGCTATTTGTGTAAGAACAAACATGCCCAATCAAAAATTCCTAGGACTCCTGTATGTCTGGTACATAACAAAGATGTACAAGACTCCCTAAATGATGTGACTGGGTATTTGTGTCCCTATATTCATGGGCTATTATGTGTCAACCTCATTGTTTTTACACCGACTGGTTGGGCGTATTTTGACCACTTGCCCCGACTCTCGGTGTTCCATTCTTCAAGTTCCTAATACATTCGGCCACCTTCCACAAAGGATGATAAAACTGTCACAAAATGTCTAACATGTTGATGCCAATCAGTTGAGTTCTCGACAAAGCTATAACCTTATAAAACCATGCCTCGATATTCTTGAATACCCTCGACACCTTGATGGAGTTTCATGGAGCAACCACTCACGACGTGATGACGTACGCGTCGCTTGACTCGCGTGCCCAAAGCTCAATAAATGTTGTATTTAATTCTCGCTATCTTATACATGCATTTGAAATATCTCTAATGTGTCACCAAATTATACATGATGCTACTTATAAATTATCCAATTATCCCCAATCCTTGAATCATCTTCCGATCCGTACCTCATCCCTATGAACCACCATCTGTTCAGTGTAACACTTGGTATCAAAGCATAATGACGTCGGAGGAAGAGTCCACATTTTAATTACGATGCAAAAAACTCACATGAGACTTCAGCATTTCTCCACCACCCAGAAAGTCACAGACCTCGCGACGACGACGGTGAATGGAGCACATGCACTCAACAACAAGCAGCAGTTTGTGGCAAAGACTCCAACAATGGAGTAGCAACAGAGTACGCGCATGTAGGAAGAAAAGTATTCAACTCTTGAGGGAATCTCAAGCTCATCCGGCATGTCCTTAGTTTTTTGGTCCTACAAAATACAAAGGACCAACAGTCTGGAATTGGTTGGTGAGTTTGGAAGTTAATTCCATCGATGCTTGTGTCAATAATGAGAAGATTAACATTAATCTCACTGCCTTGTTATTTTGTGCCATGGCTTTGAGCGATTGGACAGATCTAAAGACAATCCAACAGCACTCGGAGACTGGCAGAGCCGAATCAACGGCTCATGCAACTCTTCTCTCTTCGTTGATTACAAGTATTTTACCTCTTAAGCGGATCAACCTGATGTGGCACAGCTCACTGTGTCCATGGAAAAGCTGGATGGACTTTGCGTGCGTCATACTCACATGCTTTGGAAAGACGAAGGAGAATTCTGATGCATGGTACAAGCTTTAACATTGTGTTAGCAGTCGAATGTAGCACAATGTAGATGACGTTTCCACAAAATCACCATCGACAGTGACATCGCCCACGATGACCTTCGTTTCTATTACAACACCGGCCTCAAGCATGGAATTTGGCGAGCGATCACCATGTTCAGCATCCAGGACAAGATTTTGTGAATGAGTGTAGTAGTTGATCGCATCTACAGCATTGACAAAAAACCCATCGCTAGAGACCCCAAGGCTACAACTATCATCGTAGCAGAGGAACTTCATAGCTCACAGAAACCTCGTCCCCAGTGGATGTTGAAGTTGTTAGGCAATGTAATCAACGGTTGTGGCATAAACATGCCAAAAAGGAGGGGAAGTTCCACTAAACGAATGAGGGGTCGGGAAGTATTGAAGGATGGGAGTAGATGGAAAATCTCTTTCCTAGTCGCAAAAAGATGCGCCAACTGATTACCCATATGGACAGCTCACAATGCCACAGACAATAGTTTGACACATTGCAAAGTCCAAAGGCAAATATGAGAACAACCAACCGGCAATACTGTTACACGCACAACTGATAGGTTGTAAAGGTCGTTGAATAGTACCTACAATGCAGGATGGAGGAGCTTTTTATTGCTTCATAAGAAATGATGTGGTTCAAACGGTGGATTTGCACATCAAACCATAGGTGTTTGAAGGAAAACTACTGGTTGATGATTACTGATTTGTCGAATATGCGAACCACTTTGACTACAAATCGTAGACTTAGATGAAGTAACGTTCTTGAGACCATGTACAACGAGTGACCAAAACATCATAATTGGACATGATTTACTTTACGAGCATCATCTGCTAGTCTACTAGAGCAGCGGAGCAGGATACGTCTGAATTTATGGCAAGAAATGGCACCTATCTCTAATTGAGCGATGCATGACGCGACACCGGTACTGGGAAGCAGCACACAGGGGAGAAGTAGAGGAAGCTACAGCATCCATCAAACTTCACACACGTCGTATCGCTCAATGAGGCCAAATGGTATGTGCGACATGGAGCACAAGCATGGCTTGTCCATGTGGAAACATGGAAAGCAAATGAGATTGTGACAACAGGTGCGACAACATCGGCCTTGGTACCTTACAAGTTTGCAGCAATTTCCGAGGAGTTGGTCTCTTATCCATGAGTTTGGAGGATTGTTTTCCAACACACTTCTTAGGGAGAAAGACTTCAATCACCACATAGACCTGGTCAACGGAATCCATAGCACGAGTGACCAGGAGCTGATTGAACTAAGAACCAGATGGACGAGATGCTCGGTCAAAGATTCACCAAGCCATCCACGTCACCCTACACCGCTCTTCTTTATTCTGTAAAATCACATGTAAGATGCGGATGTGCATGGATTATCGAGCGTTGAAGGATATCACCATCAATAATAGATTTCCCCTTTCAAGAGCAAATGAATGGTTTGACAAACTTTGTGGGACAAGAATTTTCACAAAAACTGACTTGTGGAGCGGCTATCATCAATTGTGCGTTCCTGAGAAAGGCACCGAGAAGAATTCATTCTACACTAGATACAGGCACTTTGAGTTCACCGTGATGGTGTTTGGACTCACAAATATCCATTTCACACCTAGGACAACGATGGAGAACATATTCCACCCATACTTTGACGAATTAATTGTCATGTGTCTCGACAACATCCTGGTGTATAGTCGCATCCACGAGGAGATCGATAGATATAGTGGGAGGATCCGTTGGGCTCTCCCACCTTGCCAAATCAAGGGGGTAGTTTGCAACCAGTCCTCGTTCAATCAAGGGCTGGCCGTGGCCATCCACTCGATGTCCGCCATCCAGTCGGATGGCCTGCTGCCGGTCAGGTGACAGGCCGGGTACCCACCACATGACAGGCCGGCTAGCCACTATTTGTAGATCTTATAGGTGGCTTGATTGGTGGCTGAGAGGCCCGGGTGGCCTCAAAGAAGAAGCTCGTGGTCTAGAGCCCTCGTCCTTGCTTGCCCTCCTTGAGAGCAAGATTGAGCAAGGACAAGGAATAGAGCGAGAGCAAGAGCGAATGTCAGGCAAGAAAAGTCGGCGTGAAATCGCTGATCCTGCATCATACGCGATTTCATGCCAATACGTAAAAAACGAAATCAAAGTTCATTCAGTATGAAATTTTTGGAAAGTAAGTAAGTATGTTTTTGGAAAAAAAATACAAATGAGTTAGGGGCAATACCCCCCTCGTTTAGGAATGAAAGTGAGAGGGTGAGGTTAAATCAGCAATGGGCTTCTTCAGACTCAAAACATTTGAGTCTTCCTGATGGTTCATTGATGGTGATTGCCCCTATATTGACGTGGAGAAGAAAACCCCTCTAACAAGATTTTGGCAACATTATGGGAACTACAGCGATGCCTACCATGATAGCTCAAATTTGATTGTGAAAAGAATAACATTGTTGACAAAATCTGGCATAGTACAACATAACCAAGGTACAAGACCATGATACACTTGTTGGAAGCCTAGAATGTATCAAAATAGCACTGTGATCATAAAACACACACAATAATCAACAACTAGAGAGCTAGTCCGAAAGGGCCAATTATAGGATGATGAACCTATAAGAATATAAGGACTACAATCTCTGTATTTGTGGATTCATATTGTGGATAAGCATGATGAGGAATAGGAGGATAACCAACATCCATGAATCGTTGTGTGGCTATATCCATGATCGATTTTTCAACAATTTGATAACAAATAACTCAGCACGATACCATGAGCTCTGTGCGGGTCTTTTTGTTATGGTGCGACATCTTATAGGAAGGAAATGATGCATCACAAGATTTTTATGTCAAATCATAAATCAATAATTATGCTGAATGACAGTAACTGGCATCATTGTCCCATTCCATTCTGTTCGACATTGCTGACCCTTGTAGAATGGGTATGTAATAACACGAAGGACTCAATGTGACTGGCACATGCTCAATCAAGCAGTGAAAAACTAGTTGGGTTTTTTACATGGTACCCCTGACGATGTGTAGGGTAATACATCTATACTTCTCTTGTATTCTCGTATTCTATTGACCAGTCAAGACATGACACCAAAGGCACCAAGCCAAACTTCTACATGTAAATGAGTTGCAATCATGTCGTCTCTTTGAGCGTGACCCCTGCCGACATTAACTTGATTTTTTTCCAATCGCTGTACAGTTCAAATTTCAGATGGAATGAAGACACTATAAGATCACCTTAGGCATCACGCATGGCTACACATTGTGATGGGAGTTTTTGGTTGTACGCCCCTTCCCCTGGAGTTCAAAACAAGCGGTGCTCATTTGTAGTAGGAGAACTGATTAACTCATCCATCACAATCATGCAGTCAAAACGAAGACAGTGTTAGAAATGCATGACCAGTCTAATACATGTATGCACTGTCCAGAATATGTATGAATAATGAAACACGGTCTCATTGGTCTTGTATTTTTCCATCCAGTGATACTTCGGAAATCTCACTTTGAAATGCAAACAGAATATTGCTTGCACACGTACTTCATGCCTCCCATGGATAAATGATTCTAAAACACATTCTGTCGAGGAAAGAATACACTATCTCGTTCTATAACATTTGTCGCAATTTTAATGCGAGTCACTTTGACCCAACACCTTCCATGCACATCGCATATGTTCCAGGTATGGGAAACAAGGATAAGATTGATATGTTCTAAATGGTATTGAAACTACCAAAGAACTCGCCAACCTAATTCAAACTCTTGAACAAAAGAGGAGGTTTGAGTTTAAAAAACACAAGGGCCTTTTCTCGACCCCATTGTAGTGGTGTCTCGCAAGCTCCTATTTAGGGAGGCTGGATTCTTGGTGTAGTGTACGGACCATGTTTAAGGTTAAAAATGGTCGTTGAATAATTGCCGTGTACTTAAGGTACTCAAGGCTCAAGTTTTGAGGAGCCAAAAGCCCAGAAACGTATTGTGGGCTAGAGTCTGGTTTGACTCTAGCCTGGAAAATAATTATTGGTTGGATTTTAGGCGAAAGGAGTGCCGTGATGGAAAATACACCGCGTCACTCCTCCTCCACTCTTAGATTGGTGCTAGGGTCATATTCCACCGTGGCAATGTGTAACGGGCTGGATCTCCAGCTCCTGCTCTGAAATCGTCGTCGGAGTTCGTAGAATGGCGTTCTCAGTCTGCGTCAGGGGTTTACCCCCTTNGCAAGACTGAGGGGCAATCGTCATCAACGACCCAGAGCAGGGAGACTCGAATATTTCGAGTCTCCGGAGGCCCATTTCCGTTTTTAACCAAACCCCTGGTTTTGGGACCCAAACCGGGGGTTTTTACCTCGAACTCGTGTGTTCACACGAGTTATTTCGTTCGTTTTATGTCAAAGTTCGTCGTAAACAAACTTCGATTCACGTTTTGTCGTTCTGGCGCGAAATCGTCGTGTGCGAGGCACGCTGGCGATTTCGCGCCAGTTGATTCGACCTCACCCTCGCTCCCCCTATCCCTCGTCCTCTCTTGCTCGGTTGCAAGGAGGGCGAGGGGGGGCGAGGGCACGAGGCCACGAGGCCTCGCCCTCGAGGCCCTCGTGGCCTCTCAGCCGCCGATCGGGCTGAGGCCGTGATCGGCGGTTGGTGGCTGGCCGGCCGGTGGCCGGCCGGTCACTTGGCCGGCCGCCGGCCGTCCAGCCGGCCGGCAGCGAGCTGGCCGGCAGCCAGCGAAGTGCTGGCCGCCGGCCAGCCCTCACTGACGCGAGGGGTGGTGCGCAACCACCCCTCGCTTCAGCGAGGTGGGAGGGCCGAACCGGCCCTCCCGCTACATTCCTCCCCACTTATTATGAACCGTCCCGGTTCATGAACAACAAGTAGGATTGCCAGTCAGTGAATCATCAACATTGTGAAAGAAAATTAATACTTTCAATCACCAGCTAAACATGAACACGTGCATGGTACTTAGACCTAAGCTGCAGCTTGTAGGTCAGCACGGCTAGCGGCCTCCCCCCTTAGGCTGGAGCGTCCGCGCGACAACCATGTTGGGCGTCCCCAACCTCCTATGGTCGCTGTCCATGAATGCTGCCCTGTGGGAATGTTGTTCACTTTTNCGTTGACCACCCTCGTGGGCAACCGAGATTCGGGCTCCCATGAATTATGTTCAGGTCCACAACCGGCCCAATGAACGAGGTACTCCCTGACAACGTGCGACCGAAGAGTACGCTCTCGGTGCTGGAGTAGGCGAAGGACCTCGTATTGGCCGTCAGCAGCCAGGACTGCTGGCGGTGGCTGAACGGTTCCTTCTGTCGTGTATGGAGCCAGCAGGCTCACATGAAACACGTCATGTATCTTCATACTCCGCGGAAGTAGCAATCGGTATGCCACTGGCCCGATGCGTGCCACAATGGGAAACGGCCCAATCCACTTCGGTAGAATTTTTCTTGCCCCTGGCGACTTGAACCGAAGGTTTTTAGTGCTAAGCAGCACTTTGTCACCGATGTCAAACGACACCTCCCGGCGACCTTTGTCTGCATATGCCTTTTGTCGCTGCCGAGCTGCTTGAAGGTGACCCTTCGCCTCCTGTAACAAAGAGTCGATGCACTCGGCAAAGGTTTGAGCAGAAGGGACCTACCCTCATGTACTCCCACTCTTCACCAATGAAGAGGGTACCACTGGATGCCGACCACCATTCAACACGAACGGTGTGAACTGTGTGGACTCGTTCACCGAGTTGTTCACCGCAAACTCTGCCGGTGCTAGGAATCCGTCCCAATCATGCATGGCAGGTCCACGTACATGCGGAGCATCTGCTCCAGAGTGCGATTCATGCACTCTGTTTGTCCGTCAGTTTGAGGGTGAAATGTTGTCGACATTTGCGACTTACTGCCGAAGTACTCGTGCATCTTTTGCCAGAACTTACTAGCAAATTTTTGATCTCGATCGGAGATAATGCGCAACGGCAAGCCGTGGTACTTTACGATACCCTCAAAGAAGAGACAAGCGGTCTCCTTTGCGTTCACGTCAGTGGTTGTAGGAATGAAGTGTGTCATCTTTGTCAAAAGATCTACAACCACTAGTATTGCATCATGGCCACGGGCCGTGTCNGGAAGACCAGTAATAAAGTCCATGCTGATGCACTCCCATGGAGTCCCAGGAATGGGAAGTTGCTGGAGGAGTCCCGCAGGCTTCTTGTTACTAGCCTTATTCCGAAGACATGGGTCGCATGTCATGCAATACTTACGGACATCGACACTCCAGCCTGGCCACCAATAGTGGTCCGAGAGTGCCTGTCCGGTCTTTCGGGGTCCCGCGTGACCTGTGACCGGCGGGTCGTGGAACTAGGCGATAACCTTTGCTTGAAGGTCTCCCAAGTTTGGCACAACAACTTGTTTTCCGTGCCAGAAGATTCCTGCGGCCTCCACCAAGCCGTACTTGTCCAGAATTCGAGAGTCTTGAAACCAAGAATCCACACAGTATCCCATCCGGATCCTGTTTAGAAAACCGTTGTAATGGATAATCTCCCGTGGTGGTTGCCGCAGAGGTGCAGGGGGATCTGGTGGTTGTACGGTTGCTGTTGCAATAGCCATAAAACACCCACTGACCTCGGTGGTTGCTTTAATTTCCTCAGGCTGTCGGCTTAGTGGATCGGCCACATTGATGCGTCCTGGCCGATATTCCCATGTGAACGAGAATTGACTCAGGTATTCGCTCCAACGCGCCTGTCGTCTTGACAGGTTTGGTTGCGTTTGGAAAAACACCAATGGATTATGGTCGGTCATGACCGTCACACCCCATTCAGCACCCTCGAGGTAGCAACGCCACATCTTGAAAGCGTGTACTACCGCAAGGAGCTCTTGATCCCCAGTCGTGTACCGCGTTTCCGCGGGGATGAGCTTTCGGCTCTCATACGCAACTGGGTGACCGTTCGGCATGAGGAAGGCTCCAAGTCCTACTACCGACGCATCACATCGAACCTCCTATGGTTGCGATGGATCCGAAAGAGCTAGGACGGGCGCTGTGGATAGAAGCTCTTTGACTTTGAGAAAAGCGTTCTCGCAATCAGATGTCCATTCCCAACGCACGTCTTCTCGCGTGAGCCTGGTTAGCGGTGCTACCAGGGTCGAATACCCTTGCATAAACCGTCGAAAGTAGTTTCCAAGGCCGAGGAAAGACCGAATCTGCCCAACATTTTCGGGGTGTGGCCAGTCCACAACGGCTTGGACTTTTCGTGGGTCAACACGGATGCCGTCCTTACCGACGATGTGTCTGAGGTATTCGAGCTCATCTTGTGCAAACTTGCACTTGCTCACTTTCACATAGAACTTCTGTTCCCGAAGGATTGTGAGAACTTCGCGCAGATGTTCTATGTGCTCTTCCATGGATTTGGAGAAAACAAGGATGTCATCCAGGTAAACCAAGACAAACTGGCCGAGTTGCTTGGCGAACGTTCGGTTCATTTCTCCTTGGAAGGTTGCCGGGTCATTTGTAAGCCCGAAGCATAACACTCGGAACTGATAGTGTCCCATGTGCGTTTGAAACGCGGTTTTGGGCACATCATCTTCCGTGATGCAGATTTGATGGTACCCTTGAGACAAATCCAAGGACGAAAATACTTTTGTGCCTTGGAGTTGGTCAAAAAGGTCCTCAATCCGCGGAAAGGGGAATCGATTTTTCACCGTCAGCTTGTTCAACGCCCGGTAATCCACGCACATGCGTAAACCACCGTCCTTTTTGTTCACAAAAAGGATCGGCGTACCGTACAGCGAGCTACTTGGCTCGATCCATCCTTTTGCAAGGTACTCTTTGATTTGGCGTTTGGCCTCTCGCCTTTCTACTGGACTAAGGCGATACATGGGTCTGAACGGAGGAGTCGCCTCCGGTTGCAGCGGAATCGTGTGGCCCATGTGTCTTTCTGGTGGAAGCCCAGCCGGTGGATCTTGGAATACATCCGAGAACTCCGCCAATAGAGATCTGATCTCTTGTGGCGTGTCTTCCGTCACGTCGTCCTCCACTTTCTGCAGCTGAGCCAAGAAGTATCGACAACCTTGTCGAATACGTCTCTTGACCTGCATTGCAGACAAGCTGGCATGGACTTTGAGTCGAGTCGGTGATAATTCCGTACTCGGAATCAACATAAAGCGGCGTTGTACTTTTTGGAGGATCAAACGCTTTGATTCAAAGCACATTAGAGCCTTGTTTTCACGGAGCCAGGGATCGCCTAGCACCACATCGAACGGGTCAAGAAGGTTGAGTACCTTCAACGTGACACTCTGTGTGTACCCTTGAATACAAACTTTTGCTTTACAAGTACCGATCACGGGTACCGTACGGTTGTCACCGACAACAACTGCGCCATTCGATGGCTCGTACTTCAGGCCACCCTGACGGATAAAGCCAAGGCTAACAAAAGAGTCGTCCCCTCCAGTGTCAGCAAGTACGTTCACGGGAGCACCAACTAGGTGTCCTTTGAACTGCATCGTCATGTTGCCTCCACTCTTCCGAGTGAACGGACTCGACGACGGTAAGCCGAGCTTGTGATAAACACGAAATCTGTACGACGGGCGTCGCAACTCCCATGATTCACCCACTCGAGTCCACATCTTGTGGGAACGTGTGAATTCGGCCAGCACCTTCCAGTCTTTAAATTTCACTGGGTCGAAATCGTCGACTAAAGATACTGCGGATGTGATTGAATTCATCGCTTTGAGGGCGTTTGCTTCAATCACTGTGTTACACAACTCTTGCACGGTGGTTGGTGTCACCACCACTAAGCAGGTTCGGTTATGCATCTCGTCTCGTGATGCAAGATTTAGTGGGTAATGTCGATCAGCAAGTGCAGAATGAGGTTCAATGAGAGGGGAGAAAACAACAGAGAAATTTGAACTCGTCAAAAACTCAAATTGTTTAACATCCTCGTCTGAAAACATGAAATCACACTCGTGATCCAGTTTTACCCCTGAGTGGTCCCCACTGACGTCACTCAGGGGTGGGGAAAACCCGCCCCACGGCCCTGTCCGTTACCACGGCCGGGCACATTGCGGCGACCGCGACCCTGTCCACGTCCTTGTCCGCGGCCTCCTCCTGCACCATCCCCACGAGGTGCTGATGCTGCAGCTAGTGCCACGGCCTCTTGACCACCACCAGCAGCCTCAGGGCACTGAGCCCTAAAGTGGCCCGGCTGCATGCAGTCGTGGCAGAGCCCTTCATGGAAGGCTGCGTTGCGACGCTCACGCGCCGCCTGCAGCTCGTCATTCTCGCGGCTGCGCTTGTTGTTGGGACCCTTGTGTCCACCAGCCTTCTTGGCTGGAGGGTTTGTAGGCTGCTTGCCCTTAGCCCCGCCTCGCTGTCCGGCTAACCCATCAGCCCCTGCAGCGTCCACGCGCATGTCGCGCCCCTGATGTGCACGCGCGTTCGGCCGTGCATCGGAGTAGTGTTTCGGGTTCGCCGAATACACTTTGCTCATGTAGTCGCGCAACGCCCTCCAGCTTGTCCAAGCTTGGCCAGTGGCTGTCGTGGTGGTCTTGTCCTTCAGCTTCTCGCTGGTGAGACCATCATACAAGTACTCCAACAACATGTACTCCGGGTACTTGAACATATGAGTTCCATCGCCCTCGGTGAAGCTTTCGGCTTCCTCCACGAGTGCGGTGAACTCGCTCAAGTAGGATTCGAGCGAGCTGCCCAGCTGCCTGAAGTCCTTGATCTTGTGGAAGGCGCGCTGCGCCTCCTCACGTTGGGTGCACTTCTTGCGCATGATCGCGCAGAAAGTCTCCCACGGCATGGGCTGCCACTCGAGGTGCGGCTGCTGTGCAGTCCACTCCTTGACCACGTACTTGAAGAGTTTGTCTTCAAGCCGCGTCGTGGCAAGGTCGCCCCACTGGCTGAGTGGAGCCTTGTGGACACGTAGAACGTGCTCCATGCGGTTCAGCCAGTCGGTCAACTTCACGTCCTTCCGGAAGATCTCCACACTGTGGAGGAAGAACGTGTTCATGACCGACCCCGAAGTCGTCGAGGTAGGCAAGTCATCGCTGCCATCGGCAGTGGCATCCGCAGTTGCGACACGCTGCGCTTGCTGCTGCATCCGCACCTGGGTCACGCTTTGCAATGCCTTGTCGAGGTCGTTGCATCGGCGGCTTGCCTCATGGGCGGCCAGGCGCTGCAGCTGGCGATCACGGTCAAGGTCCGTGATGCTCTTCCCGACGTGGGCCAGCAGGTTGGCGAACGCGAACTTGAGCTCTGATGTCATCAGAGCATCGGCGATAGCCTCCAGGGCCTCGCGTTGTCCGTGCACCCTTACCCACTGCAAGAGGGTACGGTTCGCGTACACGCCTCCAAGGAGTCCCACCTTTTGGAGGAGATTGTCATCGGCGACGACGCTCGAGTGGACGCTGCCCAGCCCCATTGCGGCCACATCGTAGGAAGGGGGGTCCGCCCCCACTCCTCCGAGTGGTGCCGTATCTCCACCGTCGGTGGTGATCTTGAGTCGGCCTGCCGCCTCGACAGCAAAATCCGCAAGCCTACGACGACCATCGCAAATTGCCTTTGCGGCGTCGTCTTCCGGCTCGTTCTCGCAGGAACTTCTCGTGTGACTGCTTTCGGCGCCCTTGCTGCTCTCGGCAGTCTCGCTGTCGTCGGCAGCTTCAGGCGATGCGGCGGGCGCCTTTTCCTTCTCGAGCAATCGGCTCGAGTTCGCCGCACGACGATGGCGATGGTCACGATCCTCATCGCCTTCGCCATTGTCGGCGTCGTGCTCTTCGTTGGGGTCTTCTTCCGGACGATCCTCCTCCATCGCGTCGTCCGTCGCATGGGGGTCGCCCATGTGCGCGTCGATGTGCTTGTCGAGCACCTTTGCGGCCTCCGCACACTTCTCGGTGTCCCCGAGGTTGGCGTCGGTTGCCTTAGGCGGTACGGTTGCCTTCGGCGGCACGGTTGCCTTAGGCGGCACGGTTGCCTTAGGCGGTACGGTTGCCTTTGGGTTGGCAACCGTACTTGCGGTGGTGGCTCCCAAAACTTGGAGTCCGCCAAGGACGTGTGGTGAGAACGTCACCACCTTGCCCTTGTTGGCCTTAGACGGTCCGGCACTTGCCATCCCGTCGCTCGTGCAACTAGCACGTGAAGGTCGTTGTGAGGATCACCCCACAACGAGGAGGAATCGCCTCCTAAGACGTTGCTCTCACGATCGGTGAGGCAATTTCAATTAAAATTTCTATTTTCCTAGGCCGCCACGTTGGCACAAGGTCGTGGGTTTAGAAACTAGTCCTCCTAGGCCGTGACTCACGGCACTTGGTAGCAACTAGGATCTAGGAAAACAGAAAATCAAAATACAAGGGAGTAACAAGAAGTGTGAGTACCGCTCACGAAACTAAGACAAAGAGCAAGAAGAGAAGCAAGTACAAGGTCTAGAACAAAAAGACTACTTTTCTTCTTGTCTTCTTGTCTTCTTGTCTTATGGTCTTCCTTGGTCTCTTCTTGCGTCTTCTTGTCACGTCTCGCGTCCCTTGGCGACGTCCTCCTTGAGCCGGCGGCGTTGGGGGAGCCGCCAAAAATCCCCAAGGTGGCACCCTCCTTCTTTTTAGGGTGCTCTCAGGTCGTGAGAGTCCCTAAGCTTGGGGAGGGACGCTGTCCCAATTTTTTTGGGTGAAGGAGGTTTGAAGGAGCCTTGAAAATGAGGAGGATTTTGTGGTTTTAGAGGTGGGAACTCCCCAACCCGCCCCAAAAAAATCCTCCTAGCCCCCTGGAAGTGTGGAGAGGCTGGAAGGAAGTGGCTCCACCAAGTAGAATTTTTTCCAGCTCTGCAACGCACTTTACGGCGCTTCAATCCGTGAAGTATGAATGCCGTAGTCCCTTCTGTCATTTCTGCTGCTGCTTGCAGCTGCCGGCGGCGTTTTATATCTGACGTAGCCGCAGTTTCCGTCGAACCCTTAGTCGCGAGGGTCGTCTGGCTCTGAGAACCACTGTAACGGGCTGGATCTCCAGCTCCTGCTCTGAAGTCGTCATCGGAGTTCGCAGAATGGCATTCTCAGTCCGCGGCAGGGGTTTACCCCCTTCGCAAGACTGAGGGGCAATCGTCATCAACGACCCAGAGCAGGGAGACTCGAATATTTCGAGTCTCCGGAGGCCCATTTCCGTTTTCAACCAAACCCTTGGTTTTGGGACCCAAACCGGGGATTTTTACCTCGAACTCGTGTGTTCGCACGAGTTATTTCATTCGTTTTATGTCGAAGTTCGTCGTAAACGAACTTCGATTCATGTTTTGTCGTTCTGGCGCGAAATCGTCGCGTGCGAGGCACGCTGGCGATTTCGCGCCAGTTGATTCGACCTCACCCTCGCTCCCCCTATCCCTCCTCCTCTCTTGCTCGTTTGCAAGGAGGGCGAGGGGGGGGCGAGGGCACGAGGCCACGAGGCCTCGCCCTCGAGGCCCTCGTGGCCTCTCAGCCGCCGATCGGGCTGAGGCCGCGATCGGCGGCTGGTGGCTGGCCGGCCGGTGGCCGGCCGGTCACTTGGCCGGCCGCCGGCCGTCCAGCCGGCCGGCAGCGAGCTGGCCGGCGGCCAGCGAACTGCTTGCCGCCGGCCAGCCCTCTCTGACGCGAGGGGTGGTGCGCAACCACCCCTCGCTTCAGCGAGGTGGGAGGGCCGAACCGGCCCTCCCACTACACAATGCCATGTGAAATTATTAGGCTTAGGACTATTGTTTTACATCCATGCCCTCTGACGACCCTGTCCATTTGTGACGTGGTTCATCTCAGCCAAAATGGCTGAGGTGACCATTTGCCCACTCTCCTAGGACAATTCTTTTGAGGGCCTACGTTTTGGTTCCACAATTAGTCGCAAAACAGCCTATAGCTGTTACACTGGCATCAAAGCTAGGTCTTCTGTGAGAGGGAAAATTTGTGTCGCCCACACGCCAGCGTCGGATCTTGACATCAATAGAGAGCGTCAGTCGACGACCCTGATTACAGCGAGAAAAAAAAAAAGGAAGGAATGTTTGGATGGTTCGTCTAAACACCGCCTGATTGGTGGATAGAGCACCACAACAAGGCGAGAGCTGGCTTTTGAGCGATGAGCCGATAGCTCGAGTGAAAAAAGAATCACAACTGTCGAGGGCCAATGAACCGCTGGCAGACCAAACGCCGCCTGACCGGCGACGAACACTTGGGCTAAGACGAGCTCTTGGAGAGCTAGTCGGGAGCCTGACGGAGGGGTAAAGTGATTCCCCCCCAGTGCTGACGGGAGGAGAAGGGAGCGAACTTCCCTCCCCCCTCCCACTTGTTCATGGTGTCCAAGGAGGAGGGGGAGAGTGTTTGCCACCCCCCGTCTCTCTTCACATGGGCCGACTACGCATGGCGGAGGAAAGTGGGCATCTCCCCCCCCCCTCCCTCCATCTTCAGGGCCGAAACAATGGAGGGAGAGAGGGGGGCATTTCCCCTCCTCCCTGCTCTCGCATGGGCCAACAGCCCATGGAGGAGGAGAGGGGGTGTTCTTCCTCTCCCCCCCCTTCCAGATGGGCCGACGGCCCAAGCGGGGGAAGAGGGGACGTCTTCCCCTGCCACACGCTCTCACATGGACCAACAGCCCATGGGGGAAGAGAGGGGACATTTCCTTCTTCCACCCCCTCACGCGGGCTAACGGCCCAAGAGGGAGGAGAGGTTCGACTCCCCCTCTCTCCCCCCCAAATAGACGTGGGCCGACGACCCACGGGGGAGAAGAGGGGGCGTGTCCCCCTTTCCCCCCTCCTCACGTGGCCAACGGCCAATAGGGAAGGAGAAGTCATTCCTCCCTCTCCCCCCCTCCTCAAAGGGCCAATTGCTCAAGGAGGAGAAGAGGACGTGATCCTCCCTCACCTCCCTCTCTCACAAGGGCCAATGGACCAAGGGGGAAGGAAAGAGGGCATCCCTCCCTCTTCCCCTCTCACAAGGGCTTACAGCCCAAGAGGGAAGGAGGATAGGAAGCTTCCTCCCTCCTCTTGCCGGCGAAGGAGATTGGTTCTGCAGGCGAAAAATGGGAATACAAATGTTATTGTACCACTTATAATTTCACTAGTAGCACAGTCCTTAGTTAAGACAGTATGTGGAAGAGCTGCTATTCGACACCCACAGGGTCATTTTGTTCATATTCAAAATTTTCTTCCCGAAATACCCTTGTTCTTGGACCCGGTTGGTTCCACACCAGTCGGAGGACAGGTTCTCTGTTTGGTATCCGTTGTAGAAAAAATAAAGACCAGTTTGAAGCTCATACCGAGCTCCAAGATAGTGTTTGAAAAAGTGTCTTGGTGTTACTGGCATCAGAAGCGAGGACGTTTTCCTTCATTAAGCCCGAGATTTACCGTGTTGGTCATGGATTTGCCACCGTAAAGTGGTAAAAATCTCCGAGTGAGCTTTAAAACATTTCTGGTTTTAATAAATATTATAAAAATCCATTTAGTTATAAATTAAAAACAAGAAAGGAAAATCGATCATTTTCCCAACACACCACAAGGTGTCATTTTTTAAGGAACAACTTATTCCATGCAATTAAAGTGACATTTAAGATACAACAAATGAAAGTTACTTCAATGCGATAAATTAAGCACTGATAGTGCCGAAAGACTTCTACATTCACATCAAATTTTGGGTAAATTGTGAAAAAGTCCAAAAAGGATGATCGTTAAAAGCCACAACATGGCTCAGCGCAGATGGTACATACGTTGCAAATAATTTGTTTGTGCAAAAGAGGCACTACAACGTACAGCGGGTTGCAAAACCAAAATGGCGACATACATAGGGACGAATTCTCGATTCCAAATAATATAATAAAGGTACGTCACGTATTGTGAGCACTCGATGACTCACCTATTCATTGCAACAATGCAAAATGCACGGGTAGCACAAAATGGGTGTCGATTGCACGGTTACATGGGCGTCGACCAAATCATCGATGTGAGTGCCGATGACACTACGGGCAACAGCACAAGTGTTTATTGCAAAACAAAAAAAAAATCGGTGTCAAACACACCCGTGAAAAAAGGGCTAGGTGCAATTTAATAACGGATGCCGGAAGCATCCATGAAGCTAGTGCCAAATGCTGTGCTCGTGGATATGACCAGAACAAATACACATTGTGCATCCATGTGGGTATCAATTGCACCAAGAATGTTGGACAATTCATCTTTGTATGGAATTCGACAAAGCAAGAACGTGAGTACCGATCACACTCAACACATAAGCTTGGTGGTGGAAATCCACACACGATGGTCAATTGACATGTACTGGTTGCACATAGAATATGACCAACGTGGAAAATACGATCTTAGCATTCATGCAAGTGCAAAACGCACGGTTACCATGATGTTGAATGCATGGCCGATGGAGTGCGTCGGTTGAGTTGTTGACACGAGTGCCGAATGCACCAATGTCATAAAAATCGGTTGCACGATTGACAAAAGATACGGGTTGCTCTTTTGTCATGTGTGCTGCATGCACCACTGATGCGAGTGTTGAACACACCATGGCCATGAGTTCTTATTAGACTAGGTATGATATTATTAATGGTACAAAAGATGCAACGAGATGCCCTTTGCAACGATAACATGGGTGCCGATCGAACCCCATTGTATCAACTAGCAAGAACTAGCCAACTCGTTACCTCATTAGGTTAGCTTCCGATAGACCACCAAGCAAAAGCATACGATCTATACGAGGAATGGTTATATGGAAATTACACCAAATGTGTAATTTGAAGCACTGAAAATATGTCTATTAGTATTTACAAGGCATCTCGACGAAGTCAAGGGTGGTCAGACTATCGAATTCTTCAAATGGAGAACCTTCATGCATGGATGGAAACAACCACAGAAGGCTGTGGTGATCATACCTATGCCCAAACGGTGTAAAAAGACACAGCCATCTCGGTTGTCACCGACAATGACGACCATTGGAAGTTAAAAACTTCGCCCTGCCAATTTTAGTATGAAGAAGGTACTTCCAAAGAAGTACGAACCAAATTTTAACGGATGAATCACATGTATGACAAGGATGATTTCCTCAAATTTGGACCATGCTAAAGATGGACGAACTCCTCCGTATCCATAGATGGAACGTGCCACAAAAGCCGAGTCGATCGAGCAGAAATTCCAAAACAAGCACGGCTTGCATGACCACGGGATGTTCTGGAGACAACCCACTTTTCAATCGATCATGGTATGCGATTTATGCCGATGAACTTCAGCCTCATGAATTTGGGCACATGACATGCATGAAAAACGTGCATGACATGCACACAAACCTTATCCAGTGTCTATTTGTGTATCAATCACAGCATCAAGTTGTGGACAAGTTGGACGGACGAATGATCACAACAACTTTTTGACATTTGAAGAAGCTGATGATATCAACTGATGTTTTGGATAAACATTGTGACACCATTTCACCAGACAAGTGGTTTGTTAGGCACTGGACGTGTTCTATGGCAGTCGCATATCCCATTGCGCTACAATGTTCAAAGGCAAATACGACTGTTTCATGCCCAAGCATGTGTCATGACTATGTCACAAGGTGTGAAACAAACCTGGTTTGTTAGCACATCCACTTCAATCCTCAAGGATTGCCACCGCGCTACCTATAGTCGGTGTGTACTCGATGCATCAGTACCTTTGGAGGTTTTGTGCATCATCAATCATGGCCAATGCAAACATTGGTCCGTGATTGAACATGTCAATGATGATATGTTTGAATAATTTCTCAATGGCGAGACCATTGACACCCTCTCACTCGGTGAGTGATGGATACAAATTAGGGTACACAACTGGTACCGACGAAAAAAAGGTACACGAGTGTATTGTCAACCCTATTCAAAAGACAAGGATACTTTTGAGTGGGGGCTGTAAATGTGCCCGAGTGTGATAGATACTATTCCATGGGTCCTCAATGGTTTAAGACGCCTCAGTGTGGAGGTCGGAGACTATAAGACTCTCTCTCTGGCATATGACGAGATCAATCGAATGTCATATGTGAACCAATTTGAAGGCGACACCTTCAGTCTATCATCGCTCGATGGGTGAATGTGTCATAAATATTGATAGACAAAAGTGTGTGAACCAATGTCAGTAACATGAGTTCACCCATATTCCTATAAAAATTCCAATTCAAAGAAAACGAGTGACATTCATTTTCTTCCAATGGAGTTCCAGAGCACCCTACAGGACTTTAACTTTGAACGTTGTCTTGATGCATAACTTATTTCAGTGAAAAAACCGCACTTTTCCATTATTTCCATGTATCTTCGATTTCATCATAAACGAAGACTTGTAACTTTAAATCCGATGAGGGGTCTGGTTCAGTTTTTTTACTTTGACAGGTGCATGGAGCCTTGTGAACGTGCCTCCTCGCCAGCCTCGCTCACACCCAAGGCCGTGAGTAAGGCTGACAAGGAGGTTGACAATGGGGCTGGCGGGGAGCCTGTCGTCGAGCCTGATGACGAGGCTGTTTCAGACTTTGAGCTCTTGAAGTGCGAGTCAGGGGGCCGAAATATACTTGGTACGGATTTATTGTACATCAAACAGGCACAACCATAGCAAACATACAATCCCAGGCTGTAATAAAAAATAATTAAACAATGACATGTTGATTTTGAATGTCAAATATCTTTAGTCATTTTAAAAAAGCCTTTAAATTTGATGTAAAGTTCCTTTTTGCCAGGTATCAACCAAGTTAAACATAGTTAAATTCGACATCAAAGTACAGTAGGGTACTATGATGATCTCATGGTTTTCTATAAACCAACTACGACATATGTGGGATAACAAAAAGGTCTAGGTTTTGTATCTAATACTTATGATCGTGGAAAACAACCTATAGGCCGATAGCTTTATGCTAACTTTGTGTTAGCATCCACATCTTCATGGTCCGACCGACCACATGACATGTCATAGTCTACATTGAAACCAAACAATGACCTATGTGATGTAACCAACTGTTGATGTGAAAGGAATCTTCACGACTTGCCTTGAGAAATGATGTTTCTCATCAGATTATTCTGATGTTTTAGGAAACACCTCAAACTTGACGGCACTGTGACACGGTACACTAGTCGTGTATGTCACGCTCGTTAAACATCATGCAGGCGGAGCATGATCATGCAAAGGATATGACGTAACACTAAACATGTGATATCAATGTACAAATTTAATCAAACATCTGATTTGTTGGAACAAAGTCAATCTCCAAGAGAGATCACAATGACTACGATGCAGTCCAACCATGTGTCACTTACTCGAAAGGTCATGGTGAAGCGACTTAAGTCCCCTGGTTTTGGGGATGGTTTAATTGTTATACATTGCCAAATGCAAGTACAATATGTTTTTGGATGCTGCTGAGATGATATACATGTCCGTGGTGGTATCTTAGATGTCTTGGATGAGGGCGATACCCTCTACAAGTGCCTTGGATAAGGCATATGAAAAATACCCTATTGATTCAAAGCACCAATTGTACGTAATAGAAGGCATTGAAGTAGCACGGATTGTTACAACTTGGCAAGAACAATCCATTGGCACATTCTTGAATGGATGTGGAACCCCTGGACCGGATTACATACTTGGAAGAAGATCTAGGAACTAGTTGTTCTAGGACCACCGGATGTTGTTAGGAGGTGTTTGATCACAATCACATGGAATTGACACCCGAAAGGTGTTCTTCCAACTTGTATTGTCATGATTGTGATCATGGTTCACCCATTTGGTGAATATCGTATGATAAACACGTCATGGATAGAATCCATGGTCGTTGAGATCAGTTATCGCAGCTAACCTATTTCAAAAGCAGCGTGCTTTTGACAGGGACATGAGCGGCAGCCTACGGTACTCATTTAAGAAAAAAATGAGGGGATGATGGTTGAGACCAAGATCATCTAGGTCAAAGTATTGCCCAGTCCAATGATGGAATTTGACGGAAATTACGCATGCCATAAGACCAATGCTGCCTCCTTCAAAGATGAGTGCAATCTTTGAACGAAAAAACAAGTGTGCTCAGCAACCATGTCTTATGATCTTGGTGCGTCCTAACCTTCAGAAAAATGTAGCATGCGAGTTGCATGGGCTTAGTGGAACTCGGTTGAGTTCAGCAAACCAAACCATACGTGCTAAAAGAGTTCTACTAGACCTACGCGTGGTCATGAACACATGGTTACAAACCAATAGGACTGATGTGCAGATCTTGGATTGCACGCATTGACAATGTTGCATGGAGATACCACCTCGGCAGCAACCCCTTGGAAGAGATCATGTCCGAACGACATGGGAAGTGTTGCGTGGACTTGGATTGTTGTTGCTAGGACGCCCAATTAACTGGTCACAAGGAAGCTCCTTGCAAAGGGGGGAGAGGCATCACCACAATAGCTTGCTAAATACGTATCATAAAAAATATGGAAAAATTCATTCTATGTACCCCCTTGCAATCTGGCAAGACATTGTTTAAATTGCACGCCCCAAAAGGCATCGACTATGCCACCAAAACACACGCATGATGAACCTTCAGTGAAGACTCACCAATACTTGTGAGGAACGTACAAGGATTGTGCGCGTCTCATCTTGGCAAGAGCCAAGGGATCACACGATCAACACTGGATGTTGTACGCAAATGACCGTTATCACAAAAACCAAAATTGTGTGGTTGATTTTGCGTAAACAGGACGCAGCTGTGTTGGGAATGATAAGTGTTCATACATGTGATCTATTTTGCGCTTCATGTTGCATGGTTTGTATCACGAAGTAAGCGATGAACAAACCTCCGTGAGCTGAGACAAACAGGGGTAGTTCGAAGCAAAAGGAGAGGAATGCAACATTCAGACCATCTTTAAGGTTAAATATTTTCATTCAATCATTTTCGTGTACTTCGGGTAATCGAGGCTCAAGTTTTGAGGAGCCAAAAGCCCGGAAAAAGAAAACATAGTGGGCTAGAGTCTGGTTCGATTCTAGCTTGTAAAATAATCCTTTGTCGGGTTTGAGGTGAAAAGAGTGTCGTGATGGAAAATCTATCACGTCACTCCTCCTCCACTCTTAGATTGGCACTAGGATCCTATTACAGTGTGGTTATGCCACGTGGAACGATTAGGCTTATGACTAATGTTTTACGTCCATGTCCTATGACGACCCTATCCAATTGTGGCGAGGTTCGTCTATGCCAAAAAGGCCGAGGCGACCATTCATCCACTGTCTTGGATGGCTATTATGAGGGCCTACGTCTTGGTTCCACAGTTAGTAGAAAACAGCCTACGACTGTTACACTTGGACCATGGCCGACTAACACTTAATGGCAAGTTTCACAAATGAAAGATCCCCAAAGATGTCCATTGTGGCTTGCAATGGATGTTACATGCCAATGGAGTAAGAATTATCCCCTTCATGATAGATGTTATATTATTCATCAAGCATAAACCAGAGAAAAAATGACCAAATAAACAGTTTAATGTTGACTTATGAGCACAAGCCATATCCCAAAGCATCCCCGAAGGCAATGTAGATGATGCATGTATTAACGTGGCAATTGGTATTCGTAAAATAATATTCAAAATAAATTTAAAAAGACATGGTGTAGCATACTGAAAATTATAGATACTGTTTGTGAAAGATTTGGAATAGCTTGGCTTTGTGTGGAAGTGTACCTATTCTCCTTGACAGAGAATATGGACCACACTAGTGTGAAGGAGAAAGTAACCATACACGTTGTGTTCTTTAAAATCACACTTTTCCCTACTCAATATGTTTAACAGCCCATTTAAACCATGAAACTCCTCCGCGAGAAGCCCATATATAACACACCTCATTTTTTTGTTCTTTTAATAGACCTCCGTGTCAAGTGTTCACCGTTTCAAGCCTCGCGTACGAAGTATATCACGTTGACAAAAACAATAGAATGTAGTGAACACAACCCTATGATGTTTTTTTGGAAATCTTAGTTCTTTTCTATTGTTTTAATTGATTATTTGTATTTTTGTCACTCACTTGAGTTGCAAAGGTAAAGAACCTATGATTGAGAATTTCACGTCCAATTGCGTGTGGTGACAGCTTGCACAAATGTTGAGACAAGCAAGGGTACTTGTACATGCCACAATCCGGAGGATGTTGACATATGTTGATAACGAGTCATAGAGATGCAGCTCCGCCGGCCTCCTACTGTTGTTGGATGGTCTTTAGACCGGACCACCAAATCAAGTCCATGCCAAGCAAAAGCGAGGCCGCAATGCCAAATTTTCTTCTTTTGTTGATCATAGCAACGGTGAAGTACACCTGCAAACTTGCAAGCCACATCCCGACCATCAGTCCCTTGGACTTTGTGGGATCAAAACGACTCAGGGCATGCTGGTCAAACCTGAGATTCACTCAAGAGTTGCAGAATTCTCTCGGTGAGCACTGCTTCGTGTGCGCAAAAATCTCTAAGCTCCTCCATTGCCTCATTGAGCTATTGGAGCAGATGGGTGTTGGGGCTCTCGAGTCCCAAACATTTATGGTACAGGTTTCCATTGATTCGTGCTTGTCGGCCGGTGCCTCCCATCATGCCATGTGTCCACCCAACAGGCTACGGTGGAGGTGAAGGGTTTTCCGAGCCCAAGGGGCCCATCACTGGATTGGCCATGGGGTTTTTCGGTGTTACAACATTCGCCACGAAAGTTGCCACTGGCGTGTAGTTTGCTTGGAGAGCATTGTTTTTTGCATGCTGCAAATCCACCATCACTGGAGTACTCTTCTAGGATCGCTGCTCGTTGCAGGGTGCGGTTGCTTTGTCCACCATTGTCGTCGCAAAGTCTGTGATCTTCTGAACGGTGGTGATGCACCGAGGACTCGTGCGAGGTTGTTGCCAGGTCGTTAATACCTCGGTTGCCCATCCAACGCCGATGCGCTCTGCTACGAGGTGTTATTCCGCATGGAATGTAGCTGGTTTACAGGGATGAAGTGCGGGACAAATGACGATTCGAGTGTTTGGGACAAATGGATAACTTGTAGTAAGCAATAAGTGTACTTTGATGACAAGTGTCAAGTGTGTCCATCGCATATATGCAACGCTGAGAACGAGATTGAGGCCAAAGTCAGCTCATCAGCGTTTGAGTCGAGCGACGCGTGCAACATCGCTCCATGAGTGGTGGATTTGAGAAGCTCCGTTGAGAATTCAGGGCCTTCAAGAACATCGAGACGCTTCTTTAGGAAATTTGAGCATCACCACGAAGTCGATGGATCAATATCAAAACATCGATATGATTTGCGACAGTTCTGTTCATCGTTCTGGAAAGTGGTCAAAGTTGTAAAAACCTTTTGGAACAAAACACTGGAGGTCGGGGCAGATGGCCAAAATTCCCTCGGCCGGACGGCGTAAAGATCCTGAATTCACCACGGGATGAGCCATGAATATAATGGCATAAATGTCCACTTGCGAGTTTTAGGGAGTCGTGTATGTTAGGGACACAACAGTCAAGGACATAACATGGTATGTTTGCACGAGGCCTTTCATTCTCCGGTGGAAAATGAAGAGGGATGATTCTTGTTAAAAAAATGGATAGAATAAAAAAATATAAAATATTAAAAATACCTAGTATGAACGTAGTATGTATACTCGATTTTTGGGCCCTTTATGGCGTCTCGAATCCAATTTGTAGGGTTTGTCACTTTGAAGAGACAAAAATCCCAAACACTGGAATTGTCAATTACCCACTATGACCCTCGTATACCCCTCCATTGGAAAAAAAAGCCCCATTTGCCCCTCCGTCAGAACAATAAGCTCCATTCGCCCCTATCACAGAACAATGATCCCCATATTTTTCTAACCAACAGCAAAAATCCCCATTTTCCCACCCGCTTTCATCATGCTCAAACAGGAATGCATGTCTCTGCTCGAGCATGTTAAAATTCCACATGCAGTTCTGGATCGCGGCCCTCCATCATGGCTATCGCGATGGAGGGCCGCGATCTAATTGAGAGGTGGGGTGGGGGGTGTGATTAAAAATGCCAGCCGACAATTCGTCAGCCATTGCTTCCACCCCCCTCTTTGCAGTCCACCAGCCCATCCACCTACACGTTAATCAGGGCACTCGCGATTGAGGGGTGCGATGGAACGGGTGACAAGTGGGCTGGGGGGGAAGGGGGGGGGGCTTGGAGTACCGGCTGATGTCCATCGGCCGGAATTCCTGTCGCTTCAACAGTGGGGAGTTAAAAACTCCCCACTTGCTACTGTTTTCATTTCTCTGAGCGTTGTATCAATGTTTGTCATACAAACCATACACAAACCCACCATATAAGTACACGCAGGGTTTTGGGGGTTTATTTTTGCTTGGGAACCTATTGGGCCGCACTGTAATGGGAAGCAACATGTTCCCTTTTAACACGTGGGAGTCTCGGACCACCCATGCAAACTCCCTGTAAACCACTTCTCAAAAATCACAAGCTCCTCTATAAAGGAGTTGATGATTGTTAGGCCAAAAAAAAGACAACAAAATATCCACGTCGCATGCCACACGACATCGAGATGATGTCTTTTAACAAACAAGAGGGGTATATTGTTTGTTTACTATGTCTTAAGTGTTATGTCCAATGAGCATAAGCGGTGAGCAGGTGAAAGTTGCGATGTAAAACACGATTTATAATCTAGGACACTTGAGTAATTTATAATTAGCACTAGGTGTAATTCAATGACAAGTGTGAAAACGATCGAACATGTATGTACTAGTGTCAAGTTACGAATGAGGCATAGCCAGGGTCGTTGGGTCGATTGTTGAGTGACACGTGTGGAGTTGCGTTGCGAGTGGTCGTATTCGAGAAGGTTCGCCGAGAAATCGGGCGGTATTCAAGAATCAATGGTGAAGATGTAAGATGCAGCTTTGAAATCGAGACTCGTCTTGAAGCATCGAGAAGTCGACCAAAAGGTCGTGATACTTCTGTCTTAGATTCGCGAGAATGGTCGAATTTGTCAGAAGGTTCGGGAAGATTTAGTGAGGACGGGGGCAGTTGCCCGATTTGTCCCTCACCGTTGGAGTGAATATCGTGGTCTCGCGATGCGATGGGCAATTTCCGTAGTAACAGAAGTGGTCACTCGGAAATATTAGGGACTCATGTACATCTGGTATGTAACACTTTCCCCCTTTTAGCCGCGGCGTGCCGGTGCACGTATTGATGTGGCCCGGTACTGGGGGTAATAGCTGTCGATTATGTGATCGACGTCTCGAAGGTTGTCATAGGGTTCCCAGCTGTTGTGCACGACATCATAGCCATGCTACTTGACAAGATAATTTATCATTTGGCCTCATCGGCAATGGCCAAGGATGTCCTCGATGACATACTCCGTGTCCTCGTCCACTTGAATGAGAGGAGGGAAAGAGACATCCCTGCCAGGGAAGTTCTCTCCGGGGTCTCGGTAGTGCTTGAGTCTGCTGACATGCAACACCGTATGAACTTGCATAGTATCAGGGAGTTTGAGTCACCCAATAATGGGGATTTGCACGCGCTTGATCTCAAACGGTCCCAACCATTAGGGTTTGAGCTTTGAACAGTCGGCTCCATGGAGTTCGATATTTGCCGAGCTGAGAAGGACTTTGTCGCCGTGATGAATATGTCGTCACTGCGATGCCGGTCAGTTGCTTGCTACATTGTTGCTAGTTTCTTCGCGAGGGTTTGCCGTGTTTCCTCCTAGATGGTGGTGAAGTCTCGACGTTTAACGTCGACTGCAGGATTGTTGTTGCGACTTTGTAGTCCAACTGGTGTGGCGGAAAGCTTGACATACACCACTTCAAACGGATTTTTACCCATTGTGGTGGAAACTGCCGAATTATATGCATTTTTTACGGTCGGAAGTTTTTGTACCCAATCTGTCCCGTGAGGGTTGTATAGTGTTCAGAGAAGTTGTTCAAGCGTCTGATTTGTCCATTCGGTTTGACCACCGATTTGGGGATGGAACATCGTTGAAAGTTTAATCATGCAGTCGTAACGAGTCATCAGTTTGCGCCAAAAACTGTTGGTGAATCGATCGTCTCTGTCGCTTGTGATGGTTTTGGGTATGCCATGTAGCCACACGATTGTGTTTAGAAACATGCATGCTATTCCCTCGCCGGTGACAGTGGTCCTTGTCGGAATGAAGCAAGACATTTTGGAAAACCTGTCAACAACCATGAGGATTACGTCATATCCCTCGAGTGTGGCTGGTAATCCTGTGACGAAGTCCATGGAGATATCGGCCCTCGGTTCTGTCTGAATATGGAGTAGTTTCAGAAGTCTGGGTGGCCATGTGCGACGGGATTTTTGTCGTTGACATATGTCAGAGGAATTGAAAAAGTCAGCCATGTCGGATTATATTTTGTCCCACCAAGAGTTTTTTTCCAGCTTCTTCGGTGCCTTGTCCTCTCCGAAGTGTCCACATGGTCTTGTGTTGTGGCATTCTGTGTATAGCATTCGGCGAAGTTTGTCATTCCACGGACGACCAGTTGTCGAGTGAATCGCCATCGCCAATAGGGTGCGTCGTGCAAGAATTTCACCTCGTCGTATCCGCAATGTTGTTTGTAGCCTCGCGCGAACGGTCGCATGAGATACGGGTCCTGATGCATTCGTAGCGTTGCCACTTCAGTCATCAAATATGGTCGGCACCTAAGTGCGTCCGCCGGCTTGATTTTCCTGGCCAGTACTCGACATCATAGTCAAATCCGGATTCAAGGAACTCCATTGTGTTTGACGTTGACTAAGATTTGGCAGCGTCTTCAGATATCTCAAAGCATGGTAGTCGGTGTGCACGATGCATCGACGGCACTCCAGGTGACACCGTCATGTCTTGGATGTGTTCACGACCGCCAACATTTCCTTCTCGTGCACGACTTAGTTGAGTTCCGATCCTTGCAGTTTTTTAGACATATAGGTCACCGTTTGCTTGTTGTTGCCGTGGTCTTGTAGGATGACTGCGCCAACGGCTCGGTCTGACGCATCTGTGACAATGACTTTGTCAACCATTGGATCGGCTAATTGTAGGGCTGGCGCCAAGGTCAGAGTGCTCCGCAAAGCATTGAATGCTTCCTGTTCACTGTCTCCCCACCGCCACTCGTTTTCTTTTCTAGTGAGGTCCGAAAGAAGAGCTGACACCTGGGCGTAATACCTTACCAATCCCCTGTAGTAATTGCAGAAGCTGAGGAAGACTTCAACTTCTCAAACGTTGGTCGGCATTGGCCAATTAGTGACTGCTGCCACTTTTTTTGATCCACGGTGATCCGCCCACCGTTGATGACGTGGCCCAAAAACTCGATCGAACCTGCGGCCAAAGTCGCACTTGAAGAGTTTTCTGAAATTTTCTCTCCTTGTAGAACTTCGAGAACTTTTTTAAGATGTCCATCGTGCTCCTCCGGGATGAAGCTGTACACCAGAATTTCATCAAGGTACTTATGGTTGGAAAATGTTGTTCATTGCCGCCATGAATGTTGCCGATGCATTAGTAAGTCATAATGGCGTACTGTGAACTTGAAATGCCCGTAGTGAGTTCGGAACGCCGTTTCTCGATGTCAGCGTCTGCCATACGTTTTTGGCGATAACCACTATGCAAGTCGATTATGCAAAAAATTCGAGCCCCTCGAAGTTGGTCGAAAAGCTCGTCGGGTCAAGGAAGAGGGTAGTGGTTCTTGATGGTAGAGTCATCCAATGCCTGATATTCCATGCACATCCTGGTTTTTCCAGTCCTCTTTTTGACGAATAGTACAGGTGCGGCGTGTGGTAATGTGGATGGGTGGATGAATCCTTGACCAAGCATCTCTTCAAGCTTTATTTTTTAGCTCTGTCAGCTCGTGATCGCTCATCCGCTAGGCCCCTCAAACTATAGGCCTTCTGCCCGTTTCCGTTCGATGCGATGGTCGATGTTTTGTCGAGGATGTACGGTTCTGGGGAGTTCGTCAAAGAAGACGTGTGCAATCTCCTGTATGAGCGGTGCAGACTCTTTGGGCACTATGGCAAACTTTGTGGATGTCGATGAGGCTGATGAGGATGATGATTCAGTTGCTGCCACTTCCCTCTCTTCCATTGGCTCAAGATGTGTAAACTATGCAGGAGCTCCTCGTCGTATACAGTGTTTAGCCACATTGAGCGATGCTGGTTACATCGGTTGTCGCTTCTCGCCTGCCGCAATTTCCTCTGTTGCTTTCACCTCTACTATTTCCGCGATCGGCTTCGCCCCACACGCAAAAGTTGGTGTCTGGCGCAGCCGATCTTCGTGTAGAAATCCCCTCTATTCCATTCGACCTGCGGATTGTGCCGGTAAAGGAAATCTTGTTTGATGATGATTTTTTGATTGCTCGTTGGACAAGACCTCCAGACCGTTCCATCCCGTAAATCCCCCGCATGTAGTCGTAGTGGTTCTCGGAGTCTCCGTCGTTATAATCTCCCACCGAGGGTTTTTCCTTCAAACACCCATGGTTTGGTATGCAAACCCAGTCTGCGAACCATGTCATTACTCGCGAAGCTGTGTGAAGCTCCTCCATCCAATAGTGCCGGTACCGTTATGCCATTCTTGCATCCTCGATGCTGAACCTTTAGTAGTATCGCCGGTTGGTCGTCCTTTTACCCCTCGTCGAACTTTGCGATCTCAGAAGCCCCTTGCGGCGATGTATACTGTTCATATGGGCAATCGATCGGCGCAGTTCACTCATTGGGGACAATAGTTGCGCCTTCACTCTTGCCATCTGCTGTTTCCCAACTCATTTTTCTGTGACCCCCCCCCCTCCTTTCTAGCTTGCTGCTTCCCTTGACAGTTACGAGCGATGTGCCCGACTTTTCCGCAGTTGTAGCAATTTTGCGTACATCTTTGTTCGACGGTGTCCATTTCCGTTGGAGTCGAGGAATGTGCCAACTGGTTTTTTCCGTTTCCACGATAGTTGTGCTGAGGAGGTTGCTAGCCGTAGCATTCGTGGATCCGAGCGTTGTAATCGGCACTATTGATCCTTTTTGCTGTTGCAATCATTGCCGGCAACTCGTTTTGGATGCCAAAAATACAATTGCTTGCCGGGTATCTCGCTTGAGGCCGTTGTTGTAGTGAAAACAGAGTTCGTCGGGGGCGATGTCTGCTTTGGTGATGATCTCGCTGAATCTCCGCGTATACTCCGCCATGTTAGACTGCTGACGGAGACACTGGATTTTGTACCGTGCATCGGAATTTTCGTCCAGTTATTCAAAACATGCGAGCATCGCGCGTGGGAACTCGTTCCAGTCTGTAGGTGGCGTTACCACGTTTGCCACTATGGGTTGGTTTGCTCCAAGTGTAGAACGCCTGCGGTTGGCAATATGAGACGGGCGCCGTTGGCCGTTGACGATGCTCCGCCGGTCTCTTGCTACTGTGTGATGGTCTTTAGATCGGACCACCAACTTAGGGCCGTACCACGCAAAACCGCGGCCGCGAGGTCAATCCTCTTTTGATCGTGGTTGACCCCAACAGTGGTGAAGTACACCTCCAAACTTGTCAGCCACATCCAAACCGTCGGTCCCTCTGAGTTTGGAGGATCGAACAGTTCTGGTGGAACCGGATGAATTTCGGGTTCGCTCGAGAGTTGAAAATTCCTCTCAACGGGCACCGCTTCTCGTGCGCTTGCGACGGGAAGAGCCTCCATTGCGGCATTGAGTTGTTGGGGCAGATGGTTGCTGATCCCCTCGAGCACCGAGATCCGGTTTGCCAGTTCCTCATTGATCCACGCTTGACGTCGAGTGCCACTTGTCGTCCCTGCTGTCGACGTCCAGGCCGTTGGGTCCGCGACCGGGTTGGTTGTCAAGGCCGTAGGGGTTAGTCCAGCTACTGTATAGCTTGCCACGTGAGCATTTGCTGTCGCTTTAGGGTTCGCGTGCATCGGCACATTCTGCTCCTCCATCGCTGATTTCGTCGGCGAATACCCAGTGCTGGTCGTCGGTTGCGCTCGGGTCTCACGTCGTAGTCGCGAAATCTGCGAAGTCTTGACTTGCGAGATGCACCGACGGCTTGTGCGAGGTAGTCCTCTGGATAAGTTAAGTTGTCGGACGCCTCTCCAACAACGTTGGGCTCTGACACCAAGTGTTCTTTTAATGAAGCGTAGATGGTGAACAGGTAGAAGTTGCGAGGTAGAACACAATTTAGAGTTTGCGCCACTTGAGCAATTTTTAAGTACCGGTGTACATCAATGACAAGCGTCGAAATTATCGAACATATGTATACAAGTGTCGAGCTACGAACGAGGCATAGTTGGGTCATTGGGTTGATTTTCGAGGACGTATGTGGAGTCGCGTCGTGAGTGTTCGGATTCGAGAAGATCCGTAGAGAAATGTGGGGTCTTCGAGAATCGACAGTGAAGATGTGAGATGCATTTTATATATCCAGATTCTTTTTGGTGCTTCGAGAAGTCGAACGAAAGGTCGTGATACTTTTTTCGTAGACTCGTAGGAGTGGTTGAAGTCGTCAGAAGGTTAGGGAAGATTATGTGAGGCGGGGGCAGTTGGCCAGTTTTCCCTCGACAGTCGGAGTGAATATCGTGGTATTGAAACGCGGTGGGCTGTTTTTGTGGTAAGAAAATGCCCACTGGAAAAGATTAGGGACTCGTGTACGTTTGGTACGTAATAGTAAATTATAGTCTTTGCAAAAGGGGCTAATTAGGCTAACATTTTTGATTTAGGGGAGAATCAGGATTATTTTTTCAAGGTAGGGGTGAATGAGACTTATTTTTCTGGGGTTAGGAAGAATGAGGCTTATTGTTTCGATGTTTGGGGGAATCAGGCTTATTCTTCGAATCGAGGGGTATATGGTCATTCCACCCAAACTGAAAATAACTTTCGAGTTCATGACTGCGATTTGTTTTTGGGCGTTTAGAACATGCGGTCAGAGGCGGTCAACGCCATGAGCCGGTTTGTCGTTCCTGCGAGGACACAAGCATCTCGTTGCTGAGTCTGCTGTGTGGGCCCAGCGGGCTTGAGGGTCGCCGTGCTTTATCGGGCGGGATCGTAGGGCCTGTTCGGTGTCTTCCATCTTGACGGCGAATCCTTATCGGGTGAAGGGGTGTCGAAGTAAAAGATGGATTAGGCCGCCGACATCCTATCGCGGAGCGCTTTACTGTTTGGTCAATTATCCGCGATTTCCGTGGGACTTTGAAGCCGTCGGCATATTTCCGCCTTCGGCTCGAGAACCCGTGCTGCCGATCCGACTTCCTAGATGCCACCGTCGGGGCCGAGGGCATCCTCATTCATGCGTGAACGCGGCTTGGGTCGATTCTTACAAAAGACTCGTTATCGCCGGACAGGTCATGTGGGAAAAAAACGTTATCCCAAGTCTGGGACGGTCCGAACGACCCCCGGATGGGGGCGGACGGACCATCCCATGAGTGGGGTTCAGCGCGAGGAGGACCATCCCCGCGCCGACCTACCGGCCGAGAGGACCATCACAAGCCGGTGAGAGGGGGCAAACGCCCGGCGAAACTCGAGCCGGCCAAAGACGGCCGTCGCCCGCCCAACATGGAGGAGCAGCCCCGGCCGGCATCTCAGATTTGGCCTTGCGATCGCGACTCCATCGCAAGGCCACGAACATCCTCGCCAGGACATCGCGGGCTAAACATTTTACGAGGAGATGAACTGTCTTTGAAATGTTTTGCATTTTTGCAGAACTGACAATCTCAAGCTGAGAGGGAGGGGAACACAACCAGGGGGGGGGGGTGGATAAGTAACAAAGAATAAGTTTTTGTAATATTAAAATGGGAAATTTATATTTAGGATGAAAAAAAAAATAATACAGTAAAATATTTATCCATATATACATATGGATACACACAAAAGCATACACATAATCAGGGTTTATGGTAAAATATAGACAAAGACATTCACATACACAGAAACCGATAAATATTATATATATTTATATTTAGATATATTAATCGATAAAGAAATATATTGACATGTATACGTAGCTTTAGATGTAGATACGTTTATAAACATAGATATAGATATAGCGGTCACATTATATGAATTGGACATTTGCAAGCTAGGTATCAGGATCGCCCCCACATAGATATAGATATAGCTATAGGCATAGATATAGACACAAATATAGATATAAAAATGGATATGTATAAAGATGTAGATATAGATAACGACATAAATATAGACAACGATATAGATATATAGATGAAGATATAGATATAGATAACGATATATAGATATAGATATAGATATAGATAAAGAAATAGATATAGACATAGATATAGGTATAGATATAGATATAGATATAGATACAGATATAGATATAGATATAGATATAGATATAGATATAGATATAGATATAGATATAGATATAGATATAGATATAGAAATAGATATAGATATAGATATAGATATAGATATAGATATAGATATAGATATAGATATAGATCTAAACCCTAGATATAGATATAGATATAGATATAGATATAGACATAGACATAGATACAGATATAGATATAGATGTAGATGTAGATATAGCTATCGATATCGATATAGATATCGATATAGATATAGATATAGATATAGATATAGATGTAGATGTAGATGTAGATGTAGATGTAGATGTAGATGTAGATGTAGATGTAGATGTAGATGTAGATGTAGATGTAGATGTAGATACAGATACACATACAGATATAGATATATATATAGATATAGATATAGATATAAATACAGATATAGATATAGTATAGATATAGATATAGATATAGATATAGATATAGATATAGATATAGATATAGATATAGATATAGATATAGATATAGATATAGATATAGATATAGATATAGATATAGAT
>SZWC01009396.1:36347-83244 GCA_023375785.1 Penium margaritaceum | reverse complement strand
GTCATGTACTGCCACCCTGTCATCTGCATCTGCCTCGGCTGACGCTAAGGCACGGCGGGACGGCGGGGGTGCGGCTACTGTCGCTACGGGCATAGACACTGTCTGATGACCACACAGAGACCCTCAAGCACCGCGGTTTTGGCCTAGTCGGTCAAGGATTCCGTCCAATCTGCTACATCTGTATGCCTAGGAGATGGACATGCCCCTCCCTTCCCTCCCCTCATGACATGTTTTCCCTTTTGCCTTTTCTTCTCTCCATCGATCTATCTCAATTGCCTATCAAGCCACACAAACATGAGTGCAAAATGATGAAACTACGAAGCGACTTATGTAGAAATCGCTCAACTTATTGGCTACCTGAGGATTGCTCACTCTTGCGAGGTGTCTGGGGTGACCCTTTCCTTAACCCTGGCCCTTGCCATAAGTGAAAGCGCCCATGAAAGCATTGCAAAGTTGAGTGATATGAGGAACATCAAGGAGGGAAAACTATGCCAAATTTTTCTCAAGATTTTCCGCACTTTTTTATTACAAGGGGTACTTCGTAACCCAAAAACTCAAACCCCTCAAGATTTGTTGATGAGTAATTTGATTTAGGAAGAAATAGTTAGGATATCCACGCGCCCGAAGGGTTGACCCTGCCATATCCATGGGCGGAAATTTACGGCGTCCATAGCTAGCACTTGAAAAAAATAACGAGGTATCCAGCCTCGCTCGCCATGCTCGATTAGCGACATGTGTCTCTGATCGAGCATGACGACGAGGGTCAGGTGACCGTCGATTGATCGAGACCCTCGCTCCCTTGCGAGATCGTGATCGAGCGATGACCCTTTAAAAAAACCGCCCCGCAAACCCCCTCTTACAATTTAGGGTTTTGTATGTGTTGCGCGGACGGAGCCCGCGCAAAACATAAAACCCTACATCATAATAGGGGGTTTGAGCATCGAAAAAAAATGAAACAAAAGGGTCATCGCTCCATTGCGATTGAGCGAAAACGCCCAAATCAGATTTTTGTTTTTTTACGACACACAAAACACCTTAGGTTTGCATGAAAAACACTTTCAAACCCAACCCCGAATGACATTCAAGGTTGAGGGTTTTATTTTTTGCGCAGGCATCTGCTGGGCCCCGTCCCTTTCAACGCATAAAGTGTCTTGGACCCCCCTTGCAAACCCCACGCAACCCCTTCCCTCGAACAATCACAAACACGTCGAAAGTGTGGTTTGTGACTGTTCAAGGGGCCTGATGGCATCATAACGACGTTGCGTATCATGCAACGACGACATGGTGTTCGCGCTTCTTTTTTTTTAAATACGCCGTTTTTCTTCGACCTGAGGATATGTCAGTGTGAAAGTTTGAATCCGCTGGATATGGCGTTGTTAAGGAGTAGTCACTGGATATGGGGGGCTTATTCATGAAATAGGTGGATGTATGGTCACACCCCTGTTTGTTTAAGTTTGTTGCTTCAAAAAGAGGTTTCGTTACTAAACTTATGCATTAGTTTTGTGTTCCCTAATTTGTTGGCCGAATTTTTGGAGCCGCCCTCGCCATCGACGATTCCGGCCAATCGATGACCAGAAACGAAAGTCACTGATTGTGGACCTTGCAAGCTGTCGATTGAGACAAAGACAATGATCAACATCTCTCGTCGTCAACACATGCCGTGAGCGAGCATGTTTTTGGGTTGGGCTTATCAGGTTAAACTTTGCGTTGTATGGGTTTACAATCTATCTGGCTCGTATGTCAACTCGACTATGCAAGCGTCAGTCTGCTGAGTGACTGTGGAGGGAGTCACCCACACCCCAATACCTCGCTTCCATAAGAGGTGGATGGGGGTGGAATCAAGCCCATCACCTAGACATGGAGCTAGGTGGAGAGTAACAATGGATGCATGTGCCTTTCCTAAGTCCAATGATTTTGTTTGAAAGCAAGCAGGACCGAGTAAAATGCACTTGGTTGTGGTATGCACGATGGAGTAAACACCTGAGAAGGATGTGGTTTTCCAATGGAAATCCACGTCCTTGGTTACAGCCAGATGGAAGTGATGTGTGTGACGACTTGTAACAGAGAACCTCTGTCCGTCGATGACAGTAAATGCACCTTCTCCAGTGTCCCCTCCAGTCAAAGGATGGTACATGCCTAAGTGGTTTCTAACGTTCAACTGATGCAGCTCATAGCCCTGGAAATGATGGTGCAAATGGTGGTGTCCTGACGTGCCTACATCACTCATGGAGAAGAGTTCTCTCCAACAGGTCACAAAAACCTGAGGCTCTCTCTTCAACAATGGACTGGGCATCAGCTGGACTTGCAACTGCTTGCAAAGCACATGTACAAGTTGTAGACAGCCACGGAGCACAATGTAGTGCAGTCAATACATTCTTCGGTTCAGGAAGCAGTACGTGGCCGCAGCTGCGGCGCACGCTGACGCAAGACAGCCAAGAGTGACACCTGCAGCGGCCGTGGTGGGCTGGATCGCCCAAGCATTCCCCACCTCGGTATCAACCTTGCCACGCCGACAAACAGCGGCCCGAGTCTCACGGGCGTCACGCCTCGCTGCTGCCGCAGAAGCACTGTGCTCTCTGTCCTCTCGGCCTTTGGCCAGAGTCAGAGACCGCCTGCGGCGGCTTCCAGGTGCAGATGCCAAGGAGAAGCTCACGAGTTTCTTCTTCCCACTCTTTGCTGCCTCGCATCCTGCTCCGACATGGGAAGCAGCAGCTGCTGCAGCAGACCTTCGTGGCACACCCTCCTTACTTGCCTTAGCACGGCGCATGCGTGTCACCACTTTCTGGTCAAGGATACGCTTCAAGAGCTGCTGCTGCTGTTCAATCAGCTGGCGGAGGTAGCCAGCTTCTGCTTCTTTACACGATTGGTCCTCTGTTAAATGCGAGTGAGACCCACTTGACGTCGACGGCGGCACAGCACAAGACCTGCTTGCCGGAAGTGCGACTTGGCTGGTCCAGACACCATGTGACACCGGTCTTTCCTCGACTGACCAGTGATCTGCGTCCACGTGGGACGGCTCGTCCATATGGCATCCAAATCTTTCATCGGCACGAGAGGGCAATCGGTGATGCCCAACCGCACCAAACGACTCCTGTTGGTCGTCCGCATACTTGTCCTCCACCTGTTCCGCCAGAGCAGACGAGCGGTCAGACCACCACTCCGGCATCTGCAGGTCCTCATGCGAGTCTGCTGCGCTCCAGCACTCGGCCCTCAGATGTGCCTGCAGCTCCGCCTCCACCTCCTGCTCCTTCTGCACCAGCGCTTCCACCTGCTCCTCCGACACCTCCAGGGCGTCCTTCAGGATTGCAAGCTCTTCCTCCAGCCTCTGCACTTCCCTCTCTGCCAGGGTGGCGCGGCGTCTCAGGGTGGCGAGGGAAGTCTGCTGCCCCTCTATCACTGTGAGAAGAGAGCTGTTCTCCTGCAAGATGGCAGCCACGTCGTTTCCAGATAAATCGGAAGGATGCTGCTGCTGTTGCTGTTGCTGCCCCTCATGCGGTTGGGACGGCTGCTGCTGCGGTTGTTGGTTCAAGTAGGACAGCTGACTCGGCACTGGGGAGTGGGAGCGCGAGTGATGCTGCGGATGGTGGAGCAGGCGCTCTTCCTGTTGCAAGATCAACTGCTGGTGATGCAGGATTTGCTGCTGCTGCTGCCGCAGCTGCTGCTGCGAAAAATGCTGCTGCTGTTGTTGCTTCTGACTGGGGTCCGCTGTCACGCCAGCGCACACGCCCCTCTGGTGCGCCTCTGCCATGGCGCACAAGGTCTCAGGCTCCAAGCCCAACCTACTGAAGATACGAGACGTCTGCGACCATGGCTGGCGGGTCTGCTTATGATCGGACCTCTCCCCCTCCCGGAACCACTGGCCGTTGAACGGACGCGTTCTCGGACCCGCCCACATCCTGCGTCAACATCGCGAGGAACAGGAGACACATGTTCGCTCCAGCGCTTTCAGCGGGCTAGAACATGAGGGAGGGGAAAATAGAAAACGTGGAGCTTGAGCGCTGCACGGTGCGTGTGCGGTGGATTCTGGGTGGTGGTCACAGCGGTCGCCTCACATATTCCCATCTGTGACACATGTGCGTTAACACGTCGAGGACCACAATGTAGCCGAAGCCTTGTTGGCGGGCCAAGAGAGAGTACGCTTGGCACATTCGCGATGGTGCACATGCAGCACTGCACGAAAGAGGTTGGACTAAGGGCAGAACTGCTTACCTTAACAGTTTGAGCTGCGTAGGAGGGGAAGCGAATTGTTGTACGAAGCTGATGGCGTCGCCGGAGGCGAGATGGAGTTCGAGGGAAGAGGGGGGACGGCTGTCCAGTGGCAGGACCTGCTGCCGTCGCTGGAGCTGAAGGGGCCGGGGTGGGCGGGGCGGTGGTGGCCCTTCAGCGGTGATGGCGGCGAGTAGTGGAGACACGCAGCAGCTTGATGTGTCAAGCTGGCTCGGGTTTGAGGCTTCGAGATCGTCGGTGTGGGCAACTGAGATGTCCCGGCGTGGTCTAGGAGCGGAAGTTGGGCGGTTGTGGGTCAGAAAATGATTCCGGGTAGCGTCTCTCTTTTACATGCTGCTCCAATCACGTCTTGTTTACTCTTTTTCTCGGTAAACTCGGGCGAGTTATCGGACTGAGTAGTGCGAGGGTTCAAACAGATGCCCAGGGTCGTCTAGTTCTCCATCGTACTCAATGACTTCCCACGAGCCAAACATTTCGTTCAAGCGTTTTTGTTTCGTTTTCCAAGACATCCAAAAGTCATTTCACTTTCGGACCCCCATGCGCACGCCGCCCAAGCTGCCGAAGCACCGGCGTCCTGTCACAGTATTTTCGAACGGTGACACGCCAAAAGGCAGTCGAAACACGCAGGGGACTCGGGGCGCCTCGATCATGCCACGCCCGATCCCACCCCGTCATTAGTAGCCGAATCTGCGTCAGCTTGGTCCGTGGGTGTCCCGTTGACTGTGCTCAACACCCAGCCAGTGAGAGCCACGGGAGAACCGCCGCTGCACCGCTGTGCTGCCATCGCAGCAAGGGGAAAGACGCCCTGAGCCGGCCAGCGACTCCCTACCTCGTAGCCCACGCGTGAGAGAGGACAGCGTGTCAATAGCCCACGTCAAAAAGGCACCGAACGGCTTCAGCGTACCCTTTCCTGATGCCACGCAGCAAAAGCCCCAACGACTGAGGGGAGAGAGAAAAGCTGTAGACGACACGGATCGAGCGACTGATTGAAGGTGATGGACTGAGGCACGACGAATGCTACTCGGAGATGTCAAGCCGCCATGCAGTCATAGAAGCTGGTTCTAGGAAAGGTTCTCCATAGCGCGGACATGATCCTCACCTATCAAATACTTTTTGGGGGGGTCCCTGGTTGCAACCTTATCAAAGACTTTGGTTTGTGGCCCTAGGTCAAAACGAACTGAAGCTAGGGGGGGGGGGGGGGGTGGCCTGCCTCAGCACCAAAGTTCACCCGGGATTAAACCCCGTCCCCCAATATTGCACTTACGATGGAAAAGGTTATATGCGAGGTTGTTCCCATCAGATTAAAAAAAAAGGCACGTGGAGAAATGGTATATCACCTTTTACCTATTAACGACTTTCTTTTGAGACTTGGTGGATACCTAGCAAGGTTGGGGGCTACCTCAACATCAACTCTCTCATCTGGATTCAACCCAGCCTCGAAATGGAAATTCCTATATTTATTTATTGTTCCATTATATGATAACATACTTTCACATGGTGAATAATGCCTTTGGTTTTCAACACGCATAGCATTAAAAAGTAGCTTCAAAACACTTGAAGAAAATTTGGCTTTCCATGTATAGAGGAGAAATATAAGAGGATTTACCTTTTCGGTATCAATTCAACACTCAGGGGAGGGCGGACCGGGGGGGGGGGGGGGGGGGGGAGAGGGTGTGTTTTTAAAGAGGGGTATGAGTGATTCGAAGGGCAACGGAAGTTGTGAACAGGTACAAGTTCCACAATGGAGGTGATTTGGGATGTTGTCAATTTAGTAACATCTAGTCAGCGTTATCTTTCAATCAATGAAAATTTTCATGATTGTTCAGAGCACATGTCAAACTACCAAAATAATAATGACAAATACTCTGGATTTTACACACTCAATGCATCTAATGTCGTACCTTGAGTGGCTGCTTTAAAAAACTGCCAAGAATGTAAGGGAATTCAACATTATTGAGATGTATCATTGTTAAAGTCTAGCACTATCGATAAGTCCATCGAACATTATCTGAGCCCCAATGCAGTTCGGGAAAGTTATATCGACAATCGTAAAACATGGTCAAAGTTGTCCAAAACTTTTGTAATGGAAACAATGGAGGTCGGGAGAGTTGGCTTGCGACCATTGGCGTATGAGTCTGGAAGTATGCTTCTGATGGCTCACGAGTGTAGTGACATGAATGCCCGTTCATGGAATTTAAAGACGTGTGTGCATATTGTTGTTGTAGTTGCTAAGAAGTTACTAGCTGACCCAGGTGTGTGGGGGTATGATACGCAACAAGCACCAACGTGGGAGAGACGCCATGGATGCGGCAACTTGTTTGCATAGCTCAAGCTCACACAGAGACAAAAAGAGTAGGGGGGAGCGAGCGAGACTAGGACCGGTGAGCGCTCGCCCACCATGAGCGACAAGCTCGGGTGACTGAGCGCCGCCACCCGGGGGTCGAGCCCGACCACTCGAAATTAACCGAGGGCGGCTACTCACCGATGCACGGCTGAGACCGGCACGGTGGCCCCCTAAGGATCAGCACCCGGGTAAATACAGCTCCCCCACAACATGCAAAACAAGATAACATGATGCAGGGCACGGCAGTGAGAATGTACGGGCCCTAGCATCTACCGCATCAGAAAGTTATGAAGAATCATGCAAGAGTTATGTAAGTGCCAGAGAGCACCCCTGGGTCTGGCAGTAGCTTGGGGGCGTCCACGGCTTTAGCCAGCACAGACGTACCGGCCATCTCCCCAGGTGATCCCATTGTCACTTTAATCTGTACATGCGTGTGTGCACAATGTGGGAGGAGAGAGGGCACAGAGTTGTGAGTGGCCAACGAACTTCAACACTCCCCCATGGCCCGCAGACAAGTAACCCAGAGCACACAAGAGGGAATCACAAGAAGTGATCACAAGAGATGAGAGTGGGGAGACATACCAACGATCAGCCTGGATCATGCGGACTGATGAGACCCACAGAATGAACAGCACTTTTGAAGACATTGCGACTTAGGGCTTTTGTGAGAAAGTCAGCTCTCTGAGACCGTGTATCCACCCAAGCGACTCGGACAATGCCAGCAGCAATGCATTCGCGAACAAAGTGATACTCCACATTGATGTGTTTGGTGCGTGAATGATGCATGCCACTGTTCTTAGCAATGGATTTTGTGCTTTGGTTATCACACCGCAGAGTGATGCAGCGGATGGGAACACGTAACTGATGCAGCAGACGACACAGCCAGACAGCTTCACAAGTGCCTGCACCCAGAGCAACATACTCAGCTTCAGCAGTGCTGCGTGCCACACATCCTTGCTTGCCACTTTTCCAAGAGACTGCAGTGCCACCAATCAGGAAGATGTACCCTGTACAGCTGCGAGCATCGGAATCATGTGCCCAATCACTGTCGGTGAAGCAATCTACCACAACAGATGGCTGTGCACAAAAGTGCAATCCAACACGAGGAGTAGAGAGGGCATACCGCACGACTCGCAATGCCGCCTCTAGGTGGCGCTCGCGAGGGCACTGGGAGAATTGAGACAAGAAGTTCACAGCAAAGGCTACATCCGCACGCGTGGTTGTGGCGAGGTACATCAGAGAGCCAATGACACGGAGGTAGTCGGTCACATCAACCGTCTCCCCCAACTGTGAGAGATCAGATGACTTCAGAAGAGACTGTCCTGCAGGCGTCATGGGAGTGGATGCTGTGGGAATGGACATGAGGAGTGGAGCGAAGCGCTCCCCCAGGCTGCGCACATAGGCAGCCTGATGCACATGCAAGACACGATGAGCACGATCTCGCTCCAACTCCATGCCTAGAAAGACACGAGCCGGTCCCAGATCCTTCATTTTGTATGCCGCTTGGAGCAGCGACTTGGCGGCGGTCACAGCCGCAGGATCGGGTGAGGCAATGAGAAGGTCGTCCACGTACACAAGAATGACGACAAGTGGTTTGGTGGGCGGCCCCAGAAAGAGCGCTGGATCCACGGCGCTTCTCTTGTAGCCACCCTTTTCAAGAGTGGGCGTGATCTCTTGGTTCCAACACCGTGGGGACTGTTTGAGACCATAGAGTGCCTTGCGCAGGCGCCAAACCCGGTTGGTGCCGTCAGAGAAGCCGGGTGGTTGGACCATGTAAATCTCTTCGTCCAACTTGCCCTGGAGAAAGGCATTGTTGACATCCATATGTTCACGCTCCCAATCATGCCGAGCAACAAGACTGAGGAGAGCCCTGACTGTGGTGTAGCGACCGACTGGGGCAAAGGTCTCGTCAAAGTCGACACCAGGGATCTGTGAGAACCCTTTAGCGGTGAGGCGAGCTTTGTACCGTTCAACTGTGTTGTCGGGGTTCAGCTTGCGACGATACACCCACTTGGAGGCAACCGCCTTGCGACCCGGTGGGAGGTCAACGAGTTCATACACACCGTGGTCAGAAAGTGCATCAAGTTCGGCCTTCATGGCCTGCTCCCACAGTGGTGAGTCAGAGGCCGTGCGGGCTGCCTGCACAGTCTGTGGCTCAGGAGGAAGAGGGGAAAGGCCAGCGGCAGCAAAGCACGAAGCAACGTACCCGGCCACAGAAGAGGACACAGCAGAGTGGAACTCCTGTTCGACAAGAGAGTAACCAAGGGCAGTGCCGGGGTGTACAACAGACACTGCGGCAGACAGGCCAGAAGTGGTGAGACCAAGAGCACGGAGACCAGGGTCACCGGAGACGACAGGGTGCAACTGAGAGGGAAGAGCCCGTAGGCGTCCACCACGCGTGTAGGGGGAGACTGGGGGAATGGACGCAGCACGCGCAGAGGACAATGGGGCAGCAGAACGCTGCACGTCAGGTGGAGAGGAGGAGACAGGAGGGGGCTCAGAGGAGATAGGGAGAGTCGGCGAGACTGCACCATGGTTGGGGGAAGAGGATGAGCCAGCAGGAGAGGCGGTAGGGGAGCCAGAGGAGCCAGAGGACTGACCGGGAGAGTCCAATGGTGCCGTGGAGGGTAAGAGCACTGGAGAGGGGAACGTGGACAGAGGGGAGCTCTACTTGGCACAGGAGGCGACAGAGGGAACAGAGGGACGCATCGAGGGGAGAACAACAGGCCCAGAGGGCAGAGAGCCATCCCCACCCCGAGGAGGCGGAGAGAGAGACCCACCAAAGCGGGGCAAGTCGCGCTCAAACAGATGCTCGAAGAAGAGAGCATCACGTGATTCAATGACACGGCAGCGCGAAGGGTCCCAGAACCGCCACGCCTTGGAGAAAGGAGAGACACCAAGGAAGATGCACAGACGACCACGAGGTGACAGCTTACCGTCGCGTTGGTCAGCGGGCACCCAGACGGAGGCGAGACAGCCCCAAACGCGTGCAAGACGGAGGCCCGCACGCTGGCCAGTCCAGCGCGCAAAGGGGGTGACAGTGTGGGGAAGAGGACCATGGGGAACACGGTTCCAGACCCAGGTCATGTAGGACATGGCTTCAAAGGCAAAGAGAGGAGACTGACCGGAGGGAGGGATCAGGGAACGCACCCCATGGTCCTCTTCCCCACACTTTCACCCCCTTTGCGCGCTGGACTGGCCAGCGTGCGGACCTCCGTCTTGCACGCGTTTGGGGCTGTCTCGCCTCCGTCTGGGTGCCCGCTGACCAACGCGACGGTAAGCTGTCACCTCGTGGTCGTCTGTGCATCTTCCTTGGTGTCTCTCCTTTCTCCAAGGCGTGGCGGTTCTGGGACCCTTCGCGCTGCCGTGTCGTTGAGTCACGTGATGCTCTCTTCTTCAAGCATCTGTTTGAGCGCGACTTGTCCCGCTTTGGTGGGTCTCTCTCTCCGCCTCCTCGGGGTGGGGGTGGCTCTCTGCCCTCTGGGCCTGCTGTTCTCCCCTCGATGCGTCCCTCCGTTCCCTCTGTCGCCTCCTCTTCCAAGCAGAGCTCCCCTCTGTCCACGTTCCCCTCTCCGGTACTCTCACCCTCCACGACACCATTGGACTCTCCCGGTCAGTCCTCTGGCTCCTCTGGCTCCCCTGCCGCCTCTCCTGCTGGCTCATCCTCTTCCCCCACTATGGTGCAGTCTCGCCGACTCTCCCTATCTCCTCTGAGCCCCCTCCTGTCTCCTCCTCTCCACCTGTCGTGCAGCGTTCTGCTGCCCCATTGTCCTCTGCGCGTGCTGCGTCCATTCCCCCAATCTCCCCCTACACGCGTGGTGGACGCCTACGGGCTCTTCCCTCTCAGTTGCACCCTGTCGTCTCCGGTGACCCTGGTCTCCGTGCTCTTGGTCTCACCACTTCTGGCCTGTCTGCCGCAGTGTCTGTTGTACACCCCGGCACTGCCCTTGGTTACTCTCTTGTCGATCAGGAGTTCTACTCTGCTGTGTCCTCTTCTGTGGCCGGGTACGTTGCTTCGTGCTTTGCTGCGTTCCGCCTGTGCCTCACTAAGGGCGGCTTGGAGGGCCTCTAACTTCTCTTCTGGCCCAGGCATGGTAAAGACAAGCACGAGACGAGGGAAGGAATGTCAACACAGGTGAGGAGAGAGGGAAAGTGAATGATGGGCTCACCGAGCTAGTGACGCGGCAGCAGAGCGAAGAGAGGAGACACCACTGCCGCTGCTGAGGAGAAAAGGATTGCCACCCAGCCTGCGACTGCCACGGTCAGGCAGAGAAGACCAGTGACAGACGCCCCAGCCACTGCTGCAGATGCAGACGCAATCAGTACCCCCGTGGTAATGTGTGGAGTGAGCTCCCGGTGAGCACCAGTGGGAGTCAGGACCGCTGCTGCTGTAGAGGCTCGAATGGAGCTGACAGCTGCTGAGGTGGCGTCGGCGGCTGAAGAGGCAGCGGTGGCAATGGCGGCTGCAGGTGATGTGACCTGGGTGGCGATGTTTGCTGTTGCAGCGGCAAGAAGCGTCAGAGAGACTGCTGCGTGTGCATAGGCGTCTGCTGCACGACCAACAGCCGTCTGTGTAGGGGCCCTGCACGCACGGGCGGTGGAAGCAAAGGTAGCTGCAGCACCTGTTGCTGCGTCGAGGATGGCCCCTGCCAAACCAATGGAGTCGTTGTGAACTGGAAGAACAGGGATGACACCTGGGACCTCAGGTGGAGGCGCTGGTCCAGCAGAAGTTGGTGCAGCGGTGGATGGGCCGGCGACAGTGTTGGATGTGGAAGAGGCGGTGGTTGACTGAGTACCCTCAGGTGGTTGCATTGTGGTGTGACGAGGTGGCGACGGCGGTAGGTCGTCCGCAGTGTAGACTTGCCTGTCAATCTCCTCCTCGCGTGCAGCTGCCTCCCATTCGTCCTCTCGCTTGTAGGCGGGGTCCAGCATGCGATACCAAAGCGGAGTGTCGTAGTCTGGTGGTGACGGGGGGTCGTAGTCTCTTGGGTCCTCCCGCCCGTCGTCAGCGTGACGGGCAGCAGTCTGAGGGGAGTCAAGCTCTTCGTCAGGGGATCCGTCAAGCTGCGGTGAATCCAGGACGGCGACTGTGGAGACAAGAGGAATGTCTGGAGATCGCGAAGATGTCCAGCGGAGTGCACGGAGAAACCCGGGGTGTGAGGAGATGCCCGGATTGCACGGAGAGGGACGGGAGCATGGGAATGCCCGGGGTGCGTGGTGAGGTCCGGAGTGCAAAGAGATGCTCGGAGATGGGGTGGTGAGCACGGAGATGCCCGCGGTGCACAGAGGTGCCTGGGGTGCGTGGAGATGCCCGGCGGAGTGCACTGAGAGGTCCGGGTGCACGAAGATGCCTGGAGTGCACGGAGATGCTCAGGGTGCACAGTGATGTCCGGGGTGCGTGGAGGTGCCACGGCGGGGTGCACGAAGAGGTCCAGATGCACGAAGATGCCCGGAGTGTGCACGGAGATTCCCGCGGTGCACAGAGGTGCCCGGGGATGTAGTGGTGCACAGAGGTGCCTGGGGTGGATGGAGATGCCCGGCGGAGTGCACTGAGAGGTCCGGGTGCACGAAGATGCCTGGAGTGCACGCAGATGCTCGGGGTGCACAGTGATGTCCGGGGTGCGCGGAGATGCCAGGGCGGGGTGCACGGAGAGGTCCAGGTGCACAAAGATGCCCGGAGTGTGCACGGAGATGTCCGCGGTGCACAGAGGTGCCCGGGGATGTATGGAGATGCCCACGAGCGCGTGGAGATGCCCGAAGGTGCACGGAGGTTTGTGGAGATGCTCGGGGTCCACGAGCGTGCGTGGTTTGAGGTGGCCAAGAGGGCCACGAGACCCACGAATGCCTAGGATCGTAGGGTCGTGGGCGAGATCCGCCTCTTGCTCTGATACCAGTAGTTGCTAGGAAGTTACTAGCTGACCCAGGTATGTGGGGGTATGATACGCAACAAGCACCAACGTGGGAGAGACGCCATGGATGCGGCAACTTGTTTGCATAGCTCAAGCTCACACAGAGACAAAAAGAGTAGGGGGGAGCGAGCGAGACTAGGACCGGTGAGCGCTCGCCCACCATGAGCGACGAGCTCGGGTGAGTGAGCGCCGCCACCCGGGGGTCGAGCCCGACCACTCGGAATTAACCGAGGGCGGCTACTCACTGATGCACGGCTGAGACCGGCACGGTGGCCCCCTAAGGATCAGCACCCGGGTAAATACAGCTCCCCCACAACATGCAAAACAAGATAACATGATGCAGGGCACGGCAGTGAGAATGTACGGGCCCTAGCATCTACCGCATCAGAAAGTTATGAAGAATCATTCAAGAGTTATGTAAGTGCTAGGGAGCACCCCTGGGTCCGGCAGTAGCTTGGGGGTGTCCACGGCTTCAGCCAGCACAAACGTACCGGCCATCTCCCCAGGTGATCCCATTGTCACTTTAATTTGTACATGCTTGTGTGCACAGTGTGGGAGGCAAGAGGGCACAAAGTTGTGAGTGGCCAACGAACTTCAACAGTTGTGATGCTGTCAGCCATACACAGTTGTACAGTTGGTTGTGACCACTCGGCCGTGTCCATGCACGTGCAGATCCGTGAGGCAGACCCAGCTGGAGACGGAGTCACCTGAGGTGGTGCTCCACCCGCTGGAGGTAGCCTGGTAGCCTACCTGGTGCACCGGAGGGTTGCCACGACCTACGGACTGCGTTTGGAGACCTTCAGGATTTTCTCGGTGGACAGCCCTGCCAGGCTGATTTGCATGTTTATTTTCTTATACTCTCCGGCTGCTGCCGGACATAGGCGTGTGACCAGTCATTGTGTCCGTCTTTTTGTCTTGCATCCGTAGGATCAGACGGCGCTCCGTTTGGACGCCTGTGCGCAGAGTTATGGCCAAAACAGTGGTTTTGGGCCGGTTCAGGACAGACAGGTGCCGCCGCGTGCGCCACCCGCTGTGAGCCGCGGCGGCTATTTATGCTGTGGACCTGTCATNAGACCTTCAGGATTTTCTCGGTGGACAGCCCTGCCAGGCTGATTTGCATGTTTATTTTCTTATACTCTCCGGCTGCTGCCGGACATAGGCGTGTGACCAGTCATTGTGTCCGTCTTTTTGTCTTGCATCCGTAGGATCAGACGGCGCTCCGTTTGGACGCCTGTGCGCAGAGTTATGGCCAAAACAGTGGTTTTGGGCCGGTTCAGGACAGACAGGTGCCGCCGCGTGCGCCACCCGCTGTGAGCCGCGGCGGCTATTTATGCTGTGGACCTGTGATTTTTCAACTCTCTCTGCACATTCACTGCAATGCAGCTTCTGAGACTTGTCTTGTCTCTCCTAGCCTGACCCTTGTTGTTCCCGCACCCGCTTGCATGCTAGTGCGTTAAGCTGACTGGTCTGTGCCGCCAAGTCAGCAGCAGCATTGCTAGGAAGCTGTGGTGAATCTTCTCATGGTATCAGAGCAGCAAACCAAAGCTCGCACAACTGCGTAGCAGAGACGTAGCGTTTGCAGCAGCAGTGAGCGACAGCAGCAGCAGCCCTGAGTGGCAGCAGCAACACAGCCCACCGCAGCAGCAACGGGTCCTGTGAGGGGGGGCCACCACCACACAGCAGTGGACGCGGCGACGACACCCGCACCAGTCAACATGGCCACGGCAAGAGCGATCGCGACCTCTCCATTCACGGCCGCAGCAGACGTGACAGACGTGGACGTTACATCAGCTGCGGAAGCAGCAGCGGCGGCGACAAAAGGGAGCAGCTGCGGCAGCAATAGTCGCGGCAGTGGCAGCTGCCACAGCAGCAGCAGCCGCGTCCTTGGCGGCATCCGCAATAGCCAGCAGCGGCAGCAGCAACCGCGGCAACAGCCAGCAGCCGCGGCAGCAGCCAGCAGCCGCGGCAGCAGCCGGCAGCGACTGCGGCAGCAGCAGCAGCAGCTGCGGCTGCTACAGCGACAGCGCAGCAGAAGAGCAGCAGCCGCAGCGCAGCAGCAGCGCAGCGCAGCAGCAGCGCAGCGCAGCAGCAGCGGCAGCGCAGCAGCAACAGCGCAGCGCAGCAGTGGCAGCGCGGCAGCGGCACAGCGCAGCAGCAGCAGCGCAGCAGCGCAGCAGCAGCGACAGCGCAGCAGCAGCGACAGTGCAGTAGCAGCAGCGCAGCAGAGCAACGGCAGCGCAGCAGCAATGCAACACTGTCGTGGCTACGCAGCAGCAGCGGGAGCAGCGCAGCGCATCGGCAGCAGCGCAGCGCAGCAGCGGCAGCACTACAGCAGCATAGCAGCGCAGCGCAGCAGCAGAGCAGCAGCAGCGCAGCGCAGTAGCATCGGCAGTGGCAGCGACGACGCCTGCAGCCCACTGCTGACGTCAGCAGACACCTGCTGACGTCAGCGGTGAGTGTGCTGACGTCATCACAGACTTAGTCAAACTTTTGACAAAAAGTCAATTTTTGCTAGCGTTTCAATTCCTCGAGAAACGCTGACAGTTCTGTGTTCGGACGACTTTTGCACCGCCTCAGCATGGAGTCAAGCAGCTCCAAGGGCAAGGAGCCGGAAGACACCGTCACGAGCGGGGCCCACAGCCCACGTTCAAAGGCGATTGACTTCCTATTGGTGGAGCAGTCATCACTCCGCCTGTGCCAGGATGAGCAGTCAGCGATTCTGCGGCAGATCCGCGATGCCTTGGTCTCTCTGTCTGGGACACCGGGACATCAGCCCGGGAACGATAGAGAGGCAACCCCATCGGGCCAAGAGTCTGCTGGTCCCGGTGCCGCTCCTGCGCAGAGACGAGAGTCCATTGTCGAGGAGTGGGATCAGGCTCCCCCTCCCACTGGGGAGGATGCGCTTCGCCGGCTGATGGAGCAGATGAGGAGCCTGCGCATTGAGACGCCGGCGCCCAGTCCGAGGGGATAGCAGCAGCAGCAGCAGCAGCCGGAGCGGCAGCAGCAGCAGCAGGCCGACCCACGTCAGGCCTCGGGTGCCGCTGGGGGAGCAGCGTTGATGCCTCTCATGCCCTTCCCACGTCCGCTCCTAGCACCGCCTGAGGTCCAGCTCCCCACGGAGCGACGACCTAAGGACTTCGAGACTTCCCCGCCTCGCTACGACAGTAAAGCGGGGTTTGACTGTTGGGAGGTGCTATTTCAGGTATGGGCGGACTCAGAGGGGGTCTGGCCCTACTACCATAGCCAGTACCAGATGGCTGATCCACTCCAGGCCCTTACAGCAGCGCGTGCCATGCGTGGACTGCTGTACGCGGTTCCGTAGGAGACAGTGGTCGACTTCCGCCCTTTCCTGGGCGCGCCTGGGACTAGAGCAGGCGCAGACCCGCGCCGCGGCTGGGAGCTGGCGCTGACCCTATTTGCAGCTGAGACTCACGCGACCCAGTCCGCGCGCCTTCACGAGTTCCACTCTCTTCATCAGGGATCCTCGGAGTCAGCAGCTGATTACTGGCGTCGGGCCATGCGCCTCTACACTCGCTTGGGCACCGGAGGCGGATCTCAGCTCCGGGCGCTGGACACCATCATGCTGGGAGTGCGCCCTGAGCTCACAGACACCTTCTCCCGCCTCGACCAGGATGTCCTTGCGTCCATGTCAGACACCCTACAGCTACTGCCCTGGGCGCATCGGTACTTCATTTAGGTCGCGACGGCTGACGAGGCAGCCCGCGCGCATCGGCAGGGCGCCATGGTCGCAGCAGCAGTGGGAGCGACGTCCTCTACGCCTTCCACACCGTCGTCTGCCTTCACCCCCACCAGCTCCACCTCTCCCTCTCCCGCCTCCTCCCCTGTTGCTTCGACAGCCACTGCAGCAGTCGTGAAGGGGAAGAAGGGGAAAGGGAAGAAGGGACCGCAGCAGCCTTCTGGTGGCACCGGATGGGCTGTCCGTTGCTACAACTTCGGCGGACCTCATCGCTACACTGAGTGCCAGCAGGAGCTGGACTGGGCGAGGATCACCCGCGGTCTTTAGACAACCCACGAGGAGCGGATCCGCACTGGAGCAGCAGCCCGTGCCGCGGTGACCTCGGGTGCAGCACCGGCGACAGGCCCGCCGCCATCCGGAGGGAGCACCACCCCGGACCCGAGGGACCAGACCATCGCAGAGCTACGTCGACTGCTGGCACTTCGCTCTCAGGGAGGTGCGAGTGTGCTGTCACAGCCGAGTGGTCCACAGTCTGACTGTCCATCTGTGTTTGTTGCACGTGGTCATGCTTGTGGGGGGGCTTCGTCGCCTGGTGACGATGAGTCTGACAGCACAGAGTGGTTGGATGAGTCGCATTGTCATGCATTGTCCCGCTGTCCTGCCACACCTGCTGAGCGTCCAGCAAAGGCAGCGTGCTCCGTTGCTTGTTGCACCGTGACCACCACAGGTCGTGAGGCGAGTGGCCACTGGATCATTGACTCAGGGGCCACTCACCACATGACCTGTGACCGTACCGCCTTTGTCGTGCTTGGTCCTGTTGGGTCTGTTCGGTCAGTGCGGAAAGGTTCTGGGCAGTCACTGCCTATTCAGGGGACATGGGTCGTACGGTTTGATGGTCCGTCTGGTCCCGTGTACTTTGCTGACGTGCTTTTTGTGCCTGATCTCAAGCTCAGCCTGCTCTCTGTTCGTGCCTGCACGAGGATGGGTCTCTCTGTTCACCACTCCTCTTATGATGCCACGATCACAGCACTTGACACTTCCACGGTTGTGTTGCGAGCCACTGTTGTGGATGACCCGTATCGCATAGCGCGCTGCTCTGCCCCTGCCTCCTCCCCTTGCTCGTCTACTTGCGTCTTTGTCACGGGGGTGTTGTCTCCTGACCACCAGCGCCTGTTACACCGGCGCTTGTGTCATGTGGGCACGGACACTGTGTCCAAGCTCATCTATACACAGTCCGCCCTCGGTCTTGACGCAGCTTCCTTCGAGAAGCCGCCTAAGACCGACTGTCTGTTCTGCGCTCAGGGTAAAATGCATCGCTGCAATTACCCTGCCTCCGTCACTCGCGCGCAGCGTCCCCTGGAGCTTGTCCACTCGGACCTCCTCGGACCTCTTCCTGTCGAGTCTGTCGCTGACCGTGGTCGGTATGTCCTCCTTACCCTCACGGATGACTTCACCTGCATGCGGTGGGTCTACTGCCTCCGCCACAAGAGCAATGCCGCTCTTGCCGTGCGCTTGTGGCTCGTGATGGCTGAGCGTCAGTCTCGTCACTCCCTTCACACCTTCCACTCTGACCGCGGCGGTGAGTATCTCGGTGAGCTGACCACTCATTTTGCCGAGCTTGGTATCTGTCACCAGCTCTCGGCGCCTGCTACGCCACAACAGAACGGTGTGTCTGAGCGCTGGAACCGCACCATGGAGGATGCGGTTCGCGCTATGCGTACTGAGTGCGGTCTCCCGGAGTCCTTCGCCTTCGAGGGCTTTGCCTACATGACGTGGGTCTGGAACTGCCTCCCGCATGGTCCCTTGCCGGACCAAGTCACGCCGTATGAGCTGTGGTTCGGTCACCGTGCGGATCTCAGGCTTGCTCACGTTTGGGGTTCCCTGGCTTGCGTCTGGTACACCGAGGACCAGCAGGGGTCCAAGGTCTCTCCGCGCGGCCGGATGTGTGCCTTCCTCGGTGTCTCCCTGCGCTCCAAAGCGTGGCGTTTCTGGGATGCAGGACGACACCGCATTGTTGAGTCGCGCGACGCGCTGTTCTTTAAGGCACTGTCGTACCACGACTTGTCTGCCATTCTCACCCAGGCAGCGTCTCACGTTCCCACCTGTGAGGCCTCCCGTCGGCTGGGGGAGTCTGCCCCACAGGGTGAGTCCGTCCGGGGTGCCTCCGGGATGGGACCGTCGCTGGTCACCATTGACCCGGCTATCATTGCTGTCGGGCCCGTAGTCTCTACGCTTGCCTCGCTTGCGCCTACCGCGACTGCATCGCCCGTGCCTGCCACGACTGTCTCACCAGCACCTGCCACGACTGCCTCGTCTCCTGGCTCACCTGCCCTCGCGGTGCCTGCCTCGCCTGCAGGAGCTGCACCTGCCTCGCCAGCGGGCGCTGCACCTGCCCCGCCTGCGGGAGCTGCACCTGCCTCGCCTGTACCTGCAGCGCCTGCCTCACCCACGCCCGCTGCGACCGCCTCGCCCGCGCCTGCCGCGACCGTCTCGCCCGCGCCTCCAGCGCCTGCTTCGCCCGCGCCTGCCGCGACTGTCTCGCCCACACCTTCAGCGCCTGCTTCGCCCGCGCCTGCCGCGACTGACTTGCCCGCGCCTGCAGCGTCTCTAGACGCAGCGCCTGCCCTCCCTGTGCCTGAGCCGTTGGTCAGCTCAAACTCTAGCTACTCCCGTGGGCCAGGTGGACGTCTCCGTCCACTGGCCCCACGTGCACCTCCGACTGCGGTTTCACCACCCAGACGACGCACGCGCAGCGTGCACAGTGGTGACCCTGGCACGAAGGCTCTCGGCCCGAGTGTCCAGGGAACCTACACGGAGGTGCACCCAGCCTGTCCCATTGGGCACCAGCTGATCGCTGACGAGCACGAGGCTGCACAGGCAGCTGCCGCTGACCTGGTTGTGGTCCGTCCGACCCGCGAGGCGTGTGTCCTGGCCACCCGGAGCTCTCCTTTGGCGGTCCCCAATCCAGACACGTTAAAGGAGGCGCTCTCAGGAGATGATGCTGAGGAGTGGCGAGCTGCCTGTGAGGACGAGCTCAGGGCCATCCGGGAGCATGGAGTCTTTGAGCTGGTGGACCGTCCTGAGGGACGGAAGGTCGTGCAGGCCAAGTGGGTCTTCCGCAAGAAGGTGAAGCCTGACGGCTCACTGGACCGCTACAAGGCCCACTTGACTACCAAGGGGTTCTCTCAGGTTGAGGGGGTGGACTTCACTGACACCTTTGCCCCTGTTGGTCGCATGACCACAGCTTGCGTGCTGCTTGGTGTGGTCGCCCATCATGACTGGGAACTGCACCAGATGGATGTGAACAATGTGTTCCTCCATGGCACCTTGGAGGAGGAAATCTACATGGTCCATCCACCTGGGTTTGAGGTCGAAGGCAACAAAGTCTGGCGCCTGCGCAAGGCCTTGTATGGCCTGAAGCAGTCGCCCCGGTGTTGGAACCAAGAGATCACTCGCACCCTCACGCAGGCTGGATACGTCCAGAGCGACGCCGATCCGTCACTCTTCATCGGACGGATAGCCGAGCACCTCACTGCCATTCTGGTGTACGTGGACAATCTCCTGATTGCGTCTCCTTCACTGGAGGCTGTGATGGAGGCCAAGGCGGTCCTGCAGGCCGCCTACAGGATGAAGGACCTCGGTCCAGCGGCTATTTTCCTCGGGATGGAAGTTGTGCGTGACCGTCGTCGATGGACACTCCTCCTCCATCAGGCACGATACGCACAGGTGGTGGGGGAGCGGTTTGCTGACCTCCTTGCCGCTATCCCCACCGCCTCGTCACCCATCACTCCCGAAGGGCAGGACGCTCTGAAGGTGACAGACCCAGCCAATCTGGGCGAGGCTGTGGACATGACCCTGTACTTGCGCATCATTGGCTCACTGATGTACTTGGCCACGACCACGCGTCCCGACATTGCGTTCGCTGTCAACCTACTCGCACAGTTCAGTCAGTCCCCTCGGGCTCGCGCTCTGCACGCAACTTTGCGAGTCGTCCGTTACGTGGTCTCCACACCGTATCACGGTCTCTGCTTTCGGAGACAGTGCTCGGTTGTGGTAGATGGCTACACCGACAGCGACTGGGCGTGGAGTCCTGATGGACGCAGCCGCACGGGTTACGTGTGCCTGCTTGGTGGCACCGCTGTGTCTTGGCGCAGTGGCAAGCAGGGGTGCATTTCTCGCAGCTCCTCAGAGGCTGAGTATGTCGCACTGGGTGCTGGCACCGCTGAGAAAGTGTGGCTGCAGCGGCTGTTTCAGTGTTTTGGCCAGTCGGTACCTACCATCATCATCCGCTGCGATAACCAGAGTGCTCTCGCGATCGCTGAGAACTCTGGTGTGTTCCACGCACGCACGAAGCACATCGCTGTTGAGTATCATTTCGTGTGCGATCTGGTGGAACGGCAGTTGATTTCCATCGTCTGGGTGGGCACAGACTTGCAGCGCGCTGACTTTCTGACCAAGGCACTGGCTCGTGGGAAGTTTCTCGGGGCTGTTCGTTCCGTCGGTTTGCGACCCCTGTCTGAGAGTGGGTGACTGTCCGGGTCTCTGTTGAGCACTCTGTGTTGCACCGGCACGCGTTCTGCACGTGTATGGACATGTGTACCATCGGGTCATGGGGGAGTGTTGTGATGCTGTCAGCCATACACAGTTGTGCAGTTGGTTGTGACCACTCGGCCGTGTCCATGCACGTGCAGATACCTGAGGCGGACCCAGCTGGAGACGGAGTCACCTGAGGTGGTGCTTCACCCGCTGGAGGTAGCCTGGTAGCCTACCTGGTGCACCGGAGGGTTGCCACGACCTACGGACTGCGTTTGGAGACCTTCAGGATTTTCTCGGTGGACAGCCCTGCCAGGCTGATTTGCATGTTTATTTTCTTACAATCTCCGGCTGCTGCCGGACATAGGCGTGTGACCAGTCATTGTGTCCGTCTTTTCGTCTTGCATCCGTAGGATCAGACGGCGCTCCGTTTGGACGCCTGTGTGCAGAGTTATGGCCAAAACAGTAGTTTTGGGCCGGTTCAGGACAGACAGGTGCCGCCGCGTGCGCCACCCGCTGTGAGCCGCGGCGGCTATTTATGCTGTGGACCTTTCATTTGTCAGCTCTCTCTGCACATTCACTGCAATGCAGCTTCTGAGACTTGTCTTGTCTCTCCTAGCCTGACCCTTGCTGTTCCCGCACCCGCTTGCATGCTAGTGCGTTAAGCTGACTGGTCTGTGCCGCCACGTCAGCAGCAGCATTGCTAGGAAGCTGTGGTGAATCTTCTCACATATTTGACGGGAAACTTACCATCCTAGTCCGCCATGTCCCGACACGTTTCGAGACATGAGCTGACGATGTCTAAAACAACAATCGATCCAATGATCCACATATCGCAAGCTCTTGCAAGGCTCCCATTTGTTGTGCCAAGCGACGTACCTTGCCATTTGGTAAGCTAATTCATTTGACCTCCTTGTCGGTGTCCGCTCGTGTTTTTGACTGCATACTTCGTATCTTCGTCCACTTCTAGGTGTGGTGGCGAGGTGTCCTTCCTTTTAAGAAAGCGTTTGTTATGTGCCATTTCTGTCTCAATTTATATACGACAATGATAGTTATTGTGACCACTCAGCCGTGGACATCCTCGTGCAAACATCCATGCAGTCCCATGCCTAGGCATTGTTGTTTAGTCATCCAAACACCCATTGTTATTGGACAGTCATGATGGCGTGCCGGAAAAGGAGATGCCTAGAAGCTTCATATCTCTACTGACGCAAACATTGAAGGCATGTGCAATAATAGTAATGGTTTGGCTACAGGTAACGCGCATAGCCTTGTAAGCTTCAGTGACTTCGACGTGTAGAGAGATGAAAACCGACAAGAACACAACACGAGTACCTGCCACAATGCACGGTGGGTGAAGCATGCGTCAGGATCAATTTTCCTTCAAACATGGCACAAAGCCATTGTTTTGGCAGTATCTCAGTGTACAAGCATCCAAATGCACAACCGTTTGAACCCATGGATGGAAAATCTGTAGCCGGACATGTATGCATGGATCTAGCATCAGCCCATGGACACACAATGCAAAAACACACAAATCGGCCCAAGGCCAGCTCATACAGAAATATCTACATGTTGTACACGAAGGGCACACTGCTCGAGCAAAACTCTGGATTGCCGTGGTAGTTCTCCTGGAGCTACGCATGGGTGGATCCCGACGATGCTCTGGCGCTAGCTTGTTTTGCATAAGGGATGTACACATGCATGAACACGGCTGAGTGGCCACAGTGAATTTTACCTGAGTCAGTAACACCTTACATCACGACATCCTCCTATGACCTGAAGGTAGTCATGCCCATATGCGTTACAAGTGCGCAACGAGTTCCTGCATACGCATGCATCCCTCTCTTCGACAATCTTCAGCAATGAATGAAGTCGGAAATAATGAATGGACACCGTGAATTTTCTATGCACCAGTGGCTTGGTGAGGACGTCAACATGCCCCACATGCATGCTGTCCATGATGATCGATATGAGGTGTTCCTCCACTAAATAACGCGCAGAGTGATGCTTAACAGTAACATGCTTATGGGAACATGCCGAAATTATTTGCAATGATAGGAGAACTCTAGTTTTCACTATGCACAAAGATTGAAGACACATAACAATGCAACTTAGGAAAGAAGTGTTACATCAAAACCGCCCTAGTAGTCTTAACCCCTTAGGCAACACGCTGTCTTTGAGGATTTTTGCGTAGTCCAATCCTCTTTGGCACTATACCACGGCACAATAATGCACCCAGGAGAAACATGTAGACTGTTCAAGTGCGTGCACCAAAGCTCTAGGCCTAGTCAAGGTCTGTGTAGCCATTGAATACCATCGACCAATGCTGCCAAAACTAAAGTTCGAGGAACGTTGTAGGAACCACATGCCAAACCACTCGCACGACTGCATGAAGGGCTCTCGCCTCATAACTTTATGAGACCCGTACGAGGAGGTTGACAACGAAGGTAGTGTCGGGCCAGGTGGTCGTTGACAAGTAATTCAAAGAGCCAGTGCGGCATAGGTATAGGGTCAGATCCACTATCTCCACCAATTGCAGTGGATTGTCCACGTTCAGGGAATCATGCCCGTTTGGTGTGATGGACACGGAGGCTATGGGAACTGAACCAAGGAGGTCAGAAAAACCACTCCCCCACAACGCGGGCATTCCATGCTGGGTGTAGCAAGAGTGTTCACCGTCGGCGGTTACACACGATCTCCATCACGATGAACACAGCTATAGGACCAAAACCCTTCATTCTATTGGTAGCCCGAAGGACTACCTTTGCCTCCTTTGTGGCCTCCATCAGAGGATAGGCGATCACGATGGTTTCAACATGGAACATGATGGATATCCAGTGCTCCATCATTGGTCGGAGAAAAAGGGACTGATTAGCTTCCTACTGCCTGTAGCCGGCACAAATCAATGTGCCGGTGATCTCCTTCTTATAGCACCAAGGTGACTGCTTGAGGCAGTACAAGGCGTTGCACAAGCACCAAACTGTTTCACCGACCTAGAAGCTAGGTATTTAGACAACATATATCTCCTCCTCTAGAATTTCATGGTTTAACGTGTTTTGCACTTTAATCTGTTATCACTCGTAGTCATGTCGAGCAAACTTATGGGACTTGGTCGTGTATTTCACAAGTAAACTGGTATCGGTGAAATAAACACCATGAACTTATGAGAATCCATCGGTTTTCAAGCATGTCTTACCCTACCGCTCTTGGATTTCAACAAACAGAGACTTGCAAATTATAAAATCTACGAATTAGACGATATTGTTTCGGTTGGAATTATTTTGGTAGTCCTTAATGGTAAAATATGTATTGAGTGGTACCTTGATTTCAACGTTATAGATGAAAAAAAGAAAAAAAAATCAAATTCTGAAATCCCTTAGCCTTTCACATCAAATACAAGTTCAATTATTTATATGGTATGTGGAATTGAACAAAAAAATGTATCACACTAAATCAACCTAAAAAAAGAATGAATATCGAAATCCAAGAGCAGTAGGGTACAGCGATGTAGTGAGCCGGCCAACTTCACTCTCTTGCAAAATAATTTACTTCGCTTGTATGGACTTCCACTTAGGTGATAGACAGATAAGCTCGTAGAAAACATATTCTCGGATAGCTCTGAGCTCATCCTCACATGCATCGTGCCAGAATACGATATCCTCTACCAAAAGTGCCTATATGAACATGCATGGATGTGACATCATTGAGAGGGAGTTCCAGGTGGCCGAGACATGTGTGTCCAATGTAGGTTTGACCACGACAAGGCCGGCTGCGACATTAGAAGACACCGAGAACCTGCAATGGACCAGCTCATTGCCGGCAAGATAACCCAGGTGTCCCTTAGTTTAATCCTCTTGGAAATCGAGACAAAGGGCCTTCGTGCCAGGCTCGCAATCCTCAACAATGATTTTAGTAGGACATTTTGACACCGAGTCAACAGCTCGCTAAGCCCTAGAGGCTAGCAGTCGAAGACAACCATAGGGCTTGCAAAAGAACTACAAGGCAAAGGTGCTCACCTCGTAATGAAGAGTAGCCAGCGGGGATGAAGTCGTAAGGGGCTATAGACTTGTAAGCATGCGAAGAGGATGTAGCCGTAAGAGATGCATGGATAGGTCCAAGCGAGGTGATAGGCTCGTACGTAGGCGAGACACGAGGGAGAGGAGAGACTGACACAGACATAGGACCACGTGTGTCAGTGGGGAACAATGCCAGTACAAGACCAGGTGTTGTCGGTGGCAAAAACGTAGGCACGAGACCGAGTTTGCAAGTGGGGGCTGGCTGACACACGCACAGGGCAACATGTGCTTGTGGAAAATGGCACAGGCATAGGATCAGGTGTTCCTGTGGGATACAAAGGGTCACTGGACTCACAGCAATGATAGCCAGCTCGTCATCACCTGGAAACCAGACCAGAGGTTCGGAGGCCCAAAAAGACCCCTCCACAGGCCTAGACTATCCACTCACTAGGAAGCCTTACATGTGGGAACGTGCTATGTGGTCAACAAAAAAATGTGAGAAATGTCTTTGTAAGTGACTAAAAGAAGTGGGCATCTCGAAACTTGGGAATGCAATGGCGATCACGGGAGATGTCAAGAAAGGCACACATGCAAACCCGAGGCAAGATCTTTGACCCTTGCTGGTTCTTGGTGTAGTGGACGTAGGCCAAGGAGCTCCAGATGTAAGCAACACAAAGGTTGGCCTGATGGTGAACCTCACATCACACGATGTGACATTGTCTGGCAACGGGTATAACGGCAGGCGATTCCAAGTCCCTGTCATATAAGAGAAGCCGTTGAAAGCAAAGGACTTGGGACTTAGATCACGTGGCATGAGCTGTATTCTCCATGGGGCAATTCAAGCGCTCGATCACACCAATCTATTGGGGCATAGCAAGGACGGAGAGCTGGTGAAAGACACGATGCCGAACAAAAGAAGCATCCATATCACCGAGGAATTCACCACCATGATCTGACCAAAATATATTCAGTGCATGACAAGAATGTTGCTGAGGCATCAGGAGCCATTGGTGCATCTACATGACGGCATCACTCTTGCGATGGATGATATAGATCCAAAGCATCACGGTGAAGTTGTCCATCAAGAGAAGGACATATCAACCCTGCTCTATGAGGGCCTTGATTTGAAGATAAGGGCAGAGAAGGTCTAAGTGGACCAACTTGAGCGGGCATTATGCTCAAGTGTTAGAGTGTGGGTAAGAAGAATGATTTATACTTTCTTGGGAATAAAAGAAGCATAGTCGGTCTTGGATGGCCTTTTAAAGGAAGTAGCATAAAGATCGAAAGATGGTTGTGTATGAATGAGCTTGGACACAATCTCCGAGCTCACATGGAAAACCCGACAATGCAACAACTACAAGTGTTTAGAGGAGAGAACAATAGTGCGGAATACGTGTATGTGACAACCTTGCTCCACATGCGCGTTCATCTGTGCATTCGATTAGTCCTTCGCATTTGTTGAGTATACTTCACTTATGTAGGTCTGCAACATTTCCCTGCTTGTCCAAGCCTAGTCCATCACTGTTGTAGTGGTCTTGTCCTTCGACTTATCGTTGGTAATACCATCATGCAAGTACTCTAGCAGCAAGTGCTCTGGGTACTTGAAGGTCTAACTACCATGGTCCATAGTGAAGATTTGGCTTCCTTCGCAACTGTCGTGAAATAAATTAGATAGGATTCAAGTGAGCTATCCACCTGTTTAAAGTCTTCGTTTTGTTGAAGGTCTTGTGAACCTCCCCACGTTCAGTATACATCATAGGCATGATCATGCAAAAGGCCTCCCACGGCATGGTTTGCTACTCTAAATGAGGTCATTGTACGCCCTGCTCCTTAACCATGCATTGGACCGTGCCTGTCCTTGGGTTGTGCCTTGATCATGGCATCGACGAGCATGCGCTTAGTTCCACAACATACGATAGCCGCATCTGCCTTCGCCACCATGTCCCGCACGTAGTGATGCCGGATCTCAATGTGCTTGGTCCTCCTGTGTAGCACAGGATTCTGGGTGAGGTTTATGGCACTCATGTTGTCCACATTGAGTACTTTCGGCTTCCTTTGAGGCACCCCGATCTCCTTTAGCAGCCGCTACAGCCACACCACCTCCTTTGTGGCTTCCGTGAGCATGATGTACTCCGCTTCGATGCTGGACAGTGCCACACAGTCTTGCTTCCTGCTTGCCCATGAAACTGCTGTACCACCAAGCACAAACACGTACTCCAACATTGATTTTCTGTCATCCACATCACTAGCCCAGTCGACATCGGAATAGCCAACCAAATCGAGGGAGTCGTCACGCGCTCCCCCTTAAAACACGAGCCACGGCTGTTTTTTTGCCTTGAGATAGTGGAGGATCCGCTTCACCGCTTGCCAATGCAGTGGCCCGGGGTCAGCAAAATAGCGGCTCACTTGGCCCTTCACAAAGGCCAAGTTGGGCCGTGTCACTACCATGGCGTACATGATGCTCCCTACCGCGGATTGGTACTGCACACCTGCCATCTCCTCCTTCTCCTCATCCGTGCTCGGCCCCATGCTCGAACTCAGCTCACATGTGGTGGTCATGGATGTACCGATGGGGTTGCACTCCTCCATGTTGTTGTAATGGAGGACCTCTAGCACGTACTTTGCCTGCCCCATCTCCAGCATGCGTGCCTTGTGATCCCTCTTGATAGCGATACCGAGGGAGTACTCAAGCTTGCCCATGTCTATCATTTTGAACAAACTGTCCAGCTGTCGTTTCAAGTTCACCAACTCCTCCATGTCCGATGATACAAGGATGAGGACATCCACGTAAAGGACACGATCCGGTAAAACCTCGGCTGCTTCCGCCCGTACACGCTCTGATCCACTTCAGAACACTTGAAACCAAGCTCGGCCATGAATCCATCCATTTTCAGGTACCATATGAGTGGTGCTTGCTTTAGCCCGTAGAGCGCCTTACGAAGCCTGCACACCTTTCCCGGTGGCGCATCCACCCCTTTCGATACCTCCATGAGGACCTCCTCGTCTAGGTCGCCATTGAGGAATGTAGTTTTCACATCCATTTGGTGGACTTCGTAGTCGCGCGCTGTCGCCACCGAAAGCATGGAACGGATGGAGGCAAACTTCGCCACTAGTGCGAAGGTTTCATTGTAGTGTCCACCCTTCCGCTGGGCGTACCCCTTTGCAACCAGTCACTCCTTGTACTGCTCCACCTTCCCCTCCTTGATGAGCTTCTTCTTAAAGATCCAGTTGGAGCCGATGATTTTTGTGCCCTCCCGCCTGTCAATCAGCTGCCAAGTACCATTCTCTCCATGGAAGGCGAGCTCAGCTTTTAACGTTCCCTCCCACTTAGTCTCATCCTTTCACTGCAATGCCTCCTTGATGGTCTTGGGCTCCTCTTGCATAAAAAATACTCGAGCAAACCCAGTCCACATGCCATACATGCCATCGTATCGTTTTTCCGTCCTCCTTGCACGTCCGCTTCTTCAAAGCTGTTGCTCTTGAGGCTGTTGCTGCTGTTGCCACTGCTACTGCTACCCTCTTGAGGTGCCAATTGTACCACTTGCCTGCTCCTCCTCTATCGTTGACCATAAAGATGCGGGCTCACCCCTCGTCTCCTCATTCAGTTCCACTACTACCGACGCTTCGGACTCATTGTCTGACTCGGCTGAGTGCATATCAGCCGCTACCCATCCCCCGGATGATTCTCGCCACTTGGAGCTACTCGGCCGTCACCCTCTTTTGCGTCATCCGAAAGCTCCTCCTCAAGGAGTGACAGCCACTCCTCACGCTTGGAGAGACCCGCATCTTTGTCTGTCCAACGGTTTTCCTGGTCAAACGTGATGTTGTGACTCTTCACGATCTGCTGTCTTCGCGGGTCAAAGAGCCGGTACGCCTTGCTCCTGCTCTCGTACCCGACGAAGATGCACCGGCGAGTCCGCGGATCCAGCTTGCCCCGCCCCTCCTGTGACTGCACAACATGTGTAACAAAGCCAAACATGAGGAGGTGAGCCACAGTTGGCTTCCTCCCGCTCTACACCTCTTGTGGCGTCTTCCACACCTTGGACTCCGCGTGTCTTAGCGGCATTGTTGGCGTAAGATTCATGATGTACGCTGTTATCCGTGCCACCTCGTCCCGGTACCATTGTGCGAGGCCAGCATCGTCCAACATGGACCGGACCATGTTTAGGATGGTGCAATTCACCCTCTCGGCGACGTCATTCTGCTGCGGAGAATGTGGCATAGTTTTCTGCCGCGTGATCCCCTTGCTGTTAATCCATGCCGAGCAGCCCTCGTACTCACCGCCGTTGTCACTCCGGAATGCCTTCACCTTCAACTCAGTTTGCCGCTCCAGTGCCGCCACAAAATCCTGCATGCATGACAGGACATCAATCTTCCTCTTGAAAATGTAGAGGTAGAGCTTGCAACTGTGATCATTGATGAAGGTCACGAAGTAGCGAGCGTCCCCGATGTAGCTCTCGAATGATCTGCACACGTAAGTGTGTACCACCTACAACTTTGTCAAGGCACACGTCTCTTTGCCATCAAACGGCTGTCGTGTCGCCTAGCCAATTACGCACGGCTCACACACGGCATTCTTGGCTACATTGAGGCTCTTGACCCCAAGACCCCGTACCACTTCCTTCTTTGTCATGTCCCTCATAGTTGAGGGAGCGATGTGCCACAAGCAGCGGTGCCACATGTCCAGGTCTCCATGTCCTTCTTTGCAAGGTAGACAACGTCGGACCCGGTCCGGCTGCCAATGATCTTCACACGGAGCAGGTATAATTTGTCCTCTTGTTTTCCTCGTACAATCACCTCGCCGTCCCTCTCCTTCAAGATGATGGCCTCCTTCTTGTTGAAGAGCATCTCGAACCCCTTGTCGGTTAGGTGGCTCACTGATAGCAGATTTGTCCCAAAGTTGGGCATGTGAAGCACTTCGTGAATGGTGCTTGTGACATCCTCCCCGTCAACATCCATCTCGATGCGAACGTTGCCTTCACCGACAACCAACTATGTTTTGCCATTGGCCACCATCATGCGCCGTTCGGAGGCGCCGTAGGTGACGAATGCCGTCCACTTGCATTGCATATGGTGGCCGGATCCAGAGTGAATCACAGAGGCTCCCGGATCTGTCAAGTCGGTGGACTCCTTCGCCATCATTGCACGGTCGTCCTTCTTTCAAGCTTTCCCTGGGTGGTCCGACTTCCTGCGGGGGCAGTTGCGTGCGTAGTGGCCTTCTTGCCACACACATAGCACTCCCCCTTCTTGTCACATTTCTTGGTGTCCTGCTTGGCACCCTTCTCCTTCTTGCCTCCCCCTCTACCTTGAGGGCAGACGTCATAGGCAGAACTTGATGTTGCCCCACTCTCTCTCCCACCACGCTGCATCCATTTGTTGCGGACGTACTCAGCCACCTTCGGGTACGTCAGCTCATCAGTAGATAAGGCTGCACATGAATCCTTGGATTTGTGAATCTGTTTCACGAATCCCAAATCCGGATCCGGATTCACAAATCCGGATCCAAGGTCTGGTCTCATTCGGGGATTCGGGAATCCACCAACGAATCCTAGAAGGAACACAAGATGAGGGGGAGGGGGGGGGGGAGAAAAAATGGAGTTGGTCCCTTTCACGTCCGACTGTTGAGCGAGGAATCATATGAATTCAACTTCCGATGTTTCGAAACCTCGGAAGCTGACGGCTGTGCTTACTTGCGGAAATCGTGCATGTGCCAGGTCAACGGCCTGACACATGCACGAAGTTGGCGACAAATGATCCGCCATTCACTCGCATGTTTTCCACGAGCGAGCACCGATTCAGTGTGCACCACTCAGGAAATTCCGTTGGCGTGCGAAGTCCTGACTCACGTACATTGGTCAAGCCAGGTCATCGAAGCCTGGCGTCGAGCGAATGAGGTGTTAGACCTGACTGGCATGCTTAGCTTCCGGAGCGATCTGGGCACTGTCAAATCGCTCATGCAAGGAACGGGAGTCCCACCAGAGGTCATCCGACATTTTTTTTAACAATCGTGTATTTTCCTGGAAACAGAAATAAGACCACACCAAAGGATTCGCCAAGATTTGTGAATCCACAAGGATTCGCAAATCTTGGATTCGGATCCGCGAATCCGACTCTAGCAGTGGATTTGGACTCGCAAATTCGAATCCAGCTTCAGATTCGTGAACCAGATTCGGTGTGTAGCCTTATCAGTAGACCAGCCGTCTACGATGGTGATCATGGGACTCCAACTGTTCGGTAAGGCCAGGAGGAGGATCATGGCTTGCAACGGAGGGTCGACCTTCCATCCGGTGGCTATGCACTTAGTAGTTTGGGACTCGATCTACTATAGGATCTCCATGATGTCATCGCCTTCGTTGGCTCGGAGGGGTGTCGAGCCTCTTGAAGACAAAGAGTTGGTTACTGAGGCTTCTGGACTGGTAGATGCTGTAGAGTTTCTTCTAGGCCTCCGCGGCCTCCGTGCATCCTCGAATCACTGTACGATGTATCGGAGCTAGCGCTAGCACCAACAAAGCAAGCACCTTCTTGTTACGCTTCTTGTACTTGTCCACTTCCTCCGGCATCGCGGTATCCTTACGGATGGTCTCTCTACTATCAACCAACTCAATTAGGCCTTTTTCATCGAGGTAGAATTCAAACTGCCACCTCCATAAAGGGGAGTCATTCCTGTCAAACATCGAGACAGCGCTGATGCTCTCTTGCTCGGTCGTTGCCATGGCGTGCGGCGGTAGCCTGAAAGTTGCAGAGCTAGGGTCCTTCTAGGCCCGTGGGCTCATAATCCTTTGTTGGAACTAGTGGGTGTGGAAGCACCCTCAAGGACACCTAGCTATCACTGATGCACGCTACCAGTGTTTGTGCAGCTAATGGACACCAATGGTTAAGAGAGTGGAGCACAAGGATCATGGATAGGATCGGACAGAACACGTCACATTCAGTAGAACTGAATCGAAACACATTTTTGTTACTTAGCGTAGTGATATTACATCAGATCCTTGTTGCCTGTGATCTAAGGTATCCAAGGCATTTAAGCATATCCAAATCAGAGAAGTTGAGCTCCTGCTACGGCCATCAAAGTATCCCTTGGTGGAGTCATCCACCTTGCCTTACACGCTAGGCAATGAGAGGCGCTTTGATGATGACCCGTCGGAGCACGTTTCCTCACCCAGAAGTCAACGAGAGTTTCACCCTAGTAAAGGAGTTCCCGCTGGTCACTTCATTCATGGCCCTGGTGCATAAGGAGCTCGTTGGAGACGAACTCGGATCACTGGCGGTGGATTATCCCGCCACCCATGGCGGGTACCACATTCCACCCGCCCAACACCTAAACTTCGGACTAGGTTAACTTTATGAATACTCACTCAAATCGAGCGATTCAAAGCTCAATCCTGCATGAAATAATCCAAGGAATCCAGATCTAAAATTAGATCAGGTGTTTGACCACTCCTCAGTGGTTGAACCAGGGAGTATGATTAACGGCACTCATGGCAAGGGGCACACCATGTCAACAGGATCCTCAAACGGTTTAAGAGGCAACCACACTGTAACGCCCCTTGTACATACTTGGCCTTAGTTGGCTTCTCGGGTAGCCATGCAAGCCTCAACCTTTCTACGAGCTTGTAGCTAAAGAACAAGTACGAATCTATGCAACCTAGCAAAGCTTTTATTTGTTGGCAAGTATGGCATCCCTCACTTTCTGTAGAACCAGTAGATTAAAACGTGACTTTAAGGAGGTTTCCCGAAACGTTCCTGCTCCCTTTGCTCCACAGCAATATATCTCCCTAATTGTCAAAGGACTCTCGGGACTAGCGTTCGTTGATGCGGACGGGAATTTCCCACCAACTGGCTACACGCCACTCCCTATTGGTTCCCATTTCATTGTTTATTCTTCTTGTAGTCCATCTTATGGTGCTAAGGCTGTCTGTAGATCAAATACTTCCCACCATGCGGCTTGCTCTGCTTCTGGCCCCTTTGCACTATGTCGATCCATATGGGATGACCTTGCTGGTATTGTACTCGACACTAGAAATTCTCCTGCTTCTTACAAAGACCCCCTCGATGGTCGCGTAGCGCATCAACACACTTAGTAGTGATCACAATCACTTAGAACTATGTGATTTCATTCAGTACTATCGTGCGCTGAATCTTTGCCTTCAAGTTGTCATGGTACTTGTCCGCCATCTTCGGCTCGCTCATTTTGTCAATCTTCGAGCACAACGCCAAGAAATGACATGTGTACTCCTGGACTGAGCCAATCTGCTTCAGCTGCTTCAACTTGTTCCTTGCGAGTATGGAAGCATTCAAGAGATCAAACCTATTGCGGATGGCTTCCTTGAACTGCTCCTAGATCACTGGCATGCGTGCTTCAGCTTGGCTTGCATCTGGCACATGGCATGCTGCACAATTCCATCCCCACCTTCACTTTGAGTGGCTGGTAAATCCAGTTGCCTACATCTGTCAAATACTGTTCTACGTAGTAGTGTCTCCATGAATGACACATGCACATCATTTTCCTCAGGAGGGTGTCCTAGAGTCCCAAAGAAAGTGTTCACAGTGAACATCCAAGTCCGTGTGCTCACATCCTTGACAGAACGACTGACGGGTTCCCGAGCCTTCGGCTATGGTCTTGGCAGACTCCTTGACAGAACCGCCCGAACCTATGCGGCATCAGTCCCATCCTAGAGGTCACCCATCTGTCATCTGAGACGCCAATTTTCAAGCTTGAGGACTCCCAACTGCTCTACAATTTAATGTAAGGCCTTTTCCATAGCTCAGGTGGATTTATTTAACCGTGGAAATCTAAATAAAAAATGGGCAGCGTTGCTGCAGCAATAAAAAATGGGTAGAAATTCGACAGTCTATGATGAAAATTTGATGTCTCCAAAGTGCAAACCAGTCTTCCCTTGTCTTCAATGCATGCAAGATAGGTTGTGTGGATGCTCCAGAAATGTACTAAAGGAATCCAAGGGTTGGCTCATGTGTTGGCTTCAATTTTGATTCCAACAATCTCCCTCTCGTTCAGCCCCGACGTTGTCCAGCATCGTCGATCCCTTCAGCTTATTGAAGTTCACAAAGCTCCGGCAGCACTTATGTAAAATGTGTGGCTTTGGCTCTGATACCAAATGTGAGAGTGTGTGCTCTCTAAAGATTAGGCCTTGGTTTATGGATAGCAAATTCGTAGCAAAACAATAGACTGGGAGATGCGAGGAAGCCAAAACTAGAAAACACAAGCTATGCTAGGTTGATTACAATGAGCAATGTAAAACGTATTTTTAGTGTCTGGATGGCTAGTCCTGGCCCGAGCCTGCTAATCTCCCAGCTTGCTACATCAAGCTACTTGCACCTTAACCCAGTGCCCTACTTGCACTTGTCCCTGGTTCCCTCCTTGCACCTTATTCATAGTGTGAGAAGTGTCCAGCCGTCTAATGTCCAAATCGATGGTCCATCTTGTCCCTCGAGGAACTGCCGCGTCACATTGATGCCTCCTCTCATGTGTTGTGACAGCGAATACGCTCAACATTTTGCGCACGCCACCAGTGGTGCTACAACTGTTGCACGGTCACTGTCATCGGAACTGTTGCCGCTATTGACCACGTACCTTTTCGAGAGCTTGCCTCCGAGATAGCTCTTAGGAAGATAATGTAGCCGCTATGTTGCTTGCGAAAAGGATGAAAGTTGTTGTATTTTTGGAGCATAGAGTAAAGAAGTAGCCACGTGCTTTGATGCTGCAAAGGGTCCTTGCTGCTGTCCAGGATCTGTGTGCCCACCAAGCTAATCCTATATTCTAAAGTGCAAAAACGGAAGACATGGACGGAACTTATAGTTGAAACAACTTTCAAGCACAAGTATGGTATAGGGGAATAGTGGCAAATCACATCTCAGCTCTATGCTCTAACACAACCTGGCCCATTCAAGGACACAACACCTTGCTAGGCCGTCAAGGCTGTTGTTGCAAGGATCTCAGCACGATCACCATACTTTCACGTAAAATGGCCTCCAAGTTGTCAGGGCAGCCTCCTCTTTACGTTGTCAGCCACTGCCAGACTTACGAGGTGGTCAGAGGACTTTTGACTCTCCTAGGGAAGCTAGCAGAGTACTGCCAGGCGTACTGGGTGGAAAGAGGGGAACTCCAACAAAGTTCATACAGACTAGATCAACATTGCAAAGCAGAGCCGACGCCAGACATTAACACTGGGCTCAATGCCTAGGCATAGATCCTAGCTCAGAGATGAACAATGTCCACCAAGGAAGCTCAACCAAGGCTGCTCTCTCCTCTCGGGCATATTCTGGACATCTCTTCAAGGTGGTCAGGCCTTCAGGTATGCAGGGACGTATATCAACCCAGGCTGGCAGAAGGCTGCCAGGCTGTCTTGGGTCTTCAGGTGAGAGTACACTGTAGAATCTTGGTCTATGGCATTGTCTGGAAAAAGGCGGACTGTTGGTCTTGACAGAGTTGTTGTTAAAGTTGTTGGAGTTACTGTTGGAGTTATTGCTAGAGTTGCTAGACTGACTGAGTCTAGCCTGCTTATATACTGGGATCCTGGTAAGTTGACCTGTTGCTCTGCACCTTGAGGAAACTTCCTACTAAAGGGTCATAGCTTCCTCTAGAGCACGCAGCTTCCTCTCCAAGGAAGCTTCCACTTGATAGTGGTCCCAACTGCTGAGTCTTGCATGTAGCCGCTAACGCAGGATGGTCCCCACTTCTGGCTTTGCATATTTTTGATAAGTCGTGCATGCATGCATTGATGCAATACACAGTTGTGCATTCATGCATAGATTTAGAGCGGTCTCCACTCCAGGCCTTGCACGTTGCTACGGAGTCATGATGATGCAGGACGGTCCCGGCTGCCCTATCAGTTGTAGCCCCACCCTGACTGGACCAAGCCTTGTACCCAGTAGTGCTTTCTTACACTCGATAGATGTTGACCAAGCTGGTTCAACAGGCATTCACAACCGTATTGTGCATGTGCTGAATGATATGCACCTTGTCCACTGGCTAGCCGGTTGGCTGCACGAACAGTGCACTGCTCTTTGGAGTATGTCCCCTTTGTATGAGATAGGCCAGGAATGCAATGCCCATAATGGATATGTCCCATGGAGATCATCATAGGAAACACACCTTTGTGGCCTATTTGGAACCGGCACGGGAGCTCATGGGTCAAACTACGCGATGGCCGTAGTTTTCTTTGTGGCTCAAAATGAGACAGGAAGCTTCTAGGAAAATTACTGGAGCCTGCCTTGAGGATGACACTCGGCAGTTTCAGGACATGCCAAGTAGGACTATAGGTTGAGATTGGCTCTTGTACAGCTACTGTGAGCAGAAGCATTAGAAAGACTCTGGAAGTAAAAAAGCCTGTACCCTGCATGCATCCATTTATAGTTCTTGTCTTTGAGACTCCTCACAGAGTGTCCAAGCAAGGGTAGACACTAAAGACCTTCATGCGGACTTTGTGAGATTGCAAACTGAACGAACCTAAAATGTGGATCCCTTGTTCGAGAGTGATATGTTATCTTGGTTATAATACCAAAAATGGTTGGCAGCCTCCTATGTCGGGACCCATTTTCAGACCATTGCTATTCGGCGCACTGTCCAAGGGATATGGGCTCACACTTTTGGTTCTAAGGCACGCTTCCAAGACCGACTCATGTGTGGTCTTCCAGGGTGTACAAGTACAACAGGGACACAATGATTGGATAGCTCCAATCTGCTCCGTCGGCTCCATCGGCTTCTTCAGGTGGGGTATGTGCACATGGCGGAATAGGAGACAAGGAAGAGCTCTTTCCATGTTGGAAAAGACCCTCAAGACCCAACGGGATAAAACTCTACCCTTTAGAAGGTGGTACAACCTTGAGCCCATTTTCTCACTACGGCACCATTGCCTTAGGCGATCATCGGAGGGATATGCAACGGAACCAACGGCACCTTTGACAACAGTCGTAGTCAGCAGCCTCATCAGCATCATCGGCCTCAACAAAGCAGAGTAGCAGAAACATAGAGAGGACGAGCAACCGCCAAAAATGGTGGATCCAATTCAAGCCCGCCTCAAGGCGGATATATCCAAATTCACGTGGACAGGGTTTCCCTTGTGGAAATGGCAGTTTCAGACTTTCATGAACGTACGTGGCTACCTCGACATCCTAAAAGGGACCGAGACAGCACCCTCTAATATGACAATGGCTACGAATACGGCTGACCTTACAGCATGGACAACGTAGAACAACATGGCTCTCACCATACTTGTGACGTCCATCAAAGAGGCTCAACACTCCCACATCACTAGATGCACGTCGGCCGCCGAGGCCCACACAAAGCTCTCAGGGATGCATCAAACAAACATCCTAGTAGACCGGCTCTTCATCTTCCAAAGGTTGATGTTGATGAGGGTGAGCGAAGGAGAATCGATACCCGAATTTTTACAGTCATTTGACAACGTGCTGCAAGAGGAAACTCGACTCCAACATGCATGTCATGATCCTTCTGATTGAGCTACCGGAAAGCTAGGAGTTCTTGATCACCATGTTTGGTGGTTGGAAAGAAGCAATTTTGACGTATGAGGTTGTCGCCGAACACGTTTGCAACGATTCCATGCGACATAGTGACAGTGAGGCAAACATTTCAGCCTATGCCTCTCGCTTTGGTGGACAAGGTGTAAGCTCTTGCTCCATTTAAGGCAACAACGGAAGCGGTGGCGGTGGAGGAAAAGACAATGGTGGTGAGAAGAGTTCCAAAAAGTCTGACAACTATCACAACTGTGGAAAGGCTGGACACTGGACTAGGCACTACCGTAGTCCCAAGAAAGAAGACGGGAACAAGGGTGGGAAGGAGAAGAAGGAGCTCAACAAAATAATGGCTGAAGGGTTTCCCATGAAGGGGCCAGCACTCCTTAGGCCCGGGAAATTCACCATTGACTCGGGAACCAACCACCACTCCTCAAAAGAGAAGGGTGGATTTGTGTCCATGGCCTAATCTGACATGCGCATCAAGTGTGGAAACGGCTATGTCGTCTAAGCCATGGAAGAAGGGGAAAAGGTGATCACGTTCAACGTGAACGGTGCTGAGAAGGAGGTCAATCTGCAAAAGGTGGTGTACATGCCCTCTAGCAACGAACCTGCTTTCTGTCTCATAACTCATCGACAACAATATGACCGTGATGTTCACTAACAAGGAAGCCGTGTCCCTAAAAAACAAGGACATCAAGATTGTGTACACAAAAGACGACCTCATGCTTCAATTTTCAAGAGACGACGACCTCTACATACTTCAAACACCAAGGCATCGGACAAGGGACTAGCATGTGCCACTGAGACAGTGGCATCAAGGCCAAATGATGCACCGCCGGTGACCGCTGCGGCCACCACATCAACCAAAGACATTGACACCGAGTTGTGGCACAGGCGATTTGGCCACATGACCAACAACACCCTGCAGAAGATGCATGAGCAAGAGGTGGTCTGCAGAATGGATGAGTACACCATGATGCATGGAGAAGGGTGTATTTTGTGTGACCCATGCCTCCATGCGAAGGTAGAGAAGAAGAATCTTTGGAGAGGAGGTCAACGAGCGGAGAATGTCTTGGACCTGATCCACAGTGACGTGTGCGGACCCTTTCGTATGACATCTAATGGAGGAAGCAAGTCCTTCTTGACCTTCATCGACAACCACGGCCGCAAGTTGTGGATCTACTTACTTAAAACAAAGGGAGAGGTCAAGGAGAAGCTTCTCGAGTCTGTCACCATGGTAGAACGGCAAACTTCCAAGAAGGTAAAGACACTCCAAAGTGCCAACGGGGGTGAGTACGAGGCATGCAAGCCTTGGCTCAAGCATCATGGCATCCGCCACGAGAAAACCACCCCTTACAACCCCCAAAGCAACGGCATGGCTGAGAGGATGAACCAGACCCTACTCGGCATGGTGCGAAGCATGCTCTTTGACGCCAAGCTCCCACCTCGTTTTTGGACTGAAGCAGCAACAATGGCCTGCTACCTCTTGAATCTCACACCAGCAACTGCCTTGCGGAAGATTGGAAGGAGCACAACAAGCAGCTGAAGACCCCACAGGAAGCATGGTTGGGAAAGAAACCCAATGCCTCTCATCTGAATGTGTTTGGGTCAACTGCATAGGTGAAGATCCATTCGGGAGAAGGTGGAGGCAAGCTAGACGCACGTTCCAAAATGTACGTCATGGTTGGTTACGCACGTTCCAACCATGACAGAGCCTATCGGCTTTGGGACCAGGCAGCAGAAAAGCTCGTGACGATCTGCGACGTTGAGTTTGACAAACACACCTTTGGAAAGCGGGAGTTGCTGGACCCAGTCCTCGCTCCCAAGGCGGAAGAGTGGATAGTGTTGCTTGAGTTTGGAGACCAAGCACAAGATAACTTGCTTGCTTTTCCAGCAGGTGGTAAGAATGGGAGAACAAGTGCGTAGGATGACGCGGCATCTGACATGGGCACGAATATTGAGGCGTCCGAGGCTTCCGATTCTGACTTGGAGTCCGACGACTCTTTCGATGACAACAACGACCACAAAACACCACCTCTGGTAGCACCAGCAGCAAAGCAGGAAGCCGCACTAGCACCGTGGCACAGTTTGCAACCAAAGAATGTACCTTTGCGATATGAGGACGATTGGACCGGCCTTAGCTGGTCATGCATGGCTTAGGAAGAGCCATCCACGGTGGCGAAGGTGATGAATGGTCCGGATGTGGCCAAGGTGGAAGGAGGCAGTGGAAAGTGAGCTCGGGTCCATTGATGAGAACGGCACATGGGTGCTAGTGGATAGGCCCGACAAGGTCCACGTGGTGGGATCCAAGTGGGTCCTCCCAGTGAAGAAGAAGCAAGATGGCATACCCTACTGTTGTTGAATTTCGACTATTACAAGAACTCTGATTATGTGTTCCTTAGATTCATGCATAAATTTTTATGCTAAAATTATTTTGGTGGCACCTATGCTTTCGTTGAACGAAAAAACAGTTCCTTAAATTCGTCGACGACGCTGTTCGACACCTCCGCCAGTGCCGGCGGTGTCGACCAATACGCGTCTGACGAGGCGGCTTTCCGCGACTTCTGGAAAGCCGCCTTGTCAGACGACCGCGTCACTCTCGAGTAACCAAAGTCTCGGTTATGTATGAGGACCTGAACGAGGCTGTCGCATTTTTAGAGTGACCTCTAGGCAAAAACCGGAACAGAAGAACAAATAGTTTGTTTTATTGTTTTTGATAAATTATTTAGGTGGCACCTAATCAGTTCGAAAAAAAAACACTTTTGTTGAAAAGCATGCAGTAAAAAATATTTAGAATCGAAATTCAAGAATAGTAGGATAATTAAAAAGTTCAAGGGTAGTGGCTAAGGGGTTTTCCCAACGCCCGGGCTCCGAGTACGATGAGACGTTTGTACCCATCGTGACCTTTGCCTCTATCTAATCTCTCTTTTCCATTGCAGCCATAAAGGAACAGGGGATACACCAGATGGATGTCGCGACAACTTTCCTTTATAGGAAGCTTGACAAGGAAGCTGATGGAAGTGCCCAAAGGAGTCAAACCTCCCAAGGGCAAGGTGTGCAAGTTGGTGAAAGCACCCTACAGGCTGAAACATGCCCCAAGGATGTGGTACAAAGAGATGGAAGGTTTCATGGCATGTCTCTTCTTCACGCATTTCCATAATGACCCGAGCATGTATGCGCACCATGATGGGAGAGGGTTGATGCTGGTTTCACTATATGTGGATGATCTGATCATCTGCTCGTCTTCAGTCGAGCTACTAGATGAGCTGAAGTCTGACCTCAGCATAAGGTTTAAGATGAAGGACATGGGTCCTCTCAATTACTACCTTGGGATCGCCATCCACTGCAACCAAGCAGCTGGTACCATCTAACTCAACCAAACCAAATACATCGGTGAGGTACTGAAGCGCTACCACATGGAAGACTGCAAACCTGTTGACACACCAATGACGACCGATACGTAGCTGAAGGCCTCCATGTCACCAAGCAACAAAGCAGAACGAAGGGAGATGCAAGACATCCCCTACCAGTCTACCGTGGATAGCATAATGTACGCCATGGTAAGGACTCGTCCAGACATCTGCAATGCTTTGGGACAAGTGAGTAGATTCATGGCCAACCTAGGGCCACGTATTGGCATGCAGTCAAGCGCATCTTGCAGTACATACAGAAGATGCGTCACATGGGCCTCGTCCTTGGAGGCCAAGAAGGTACAGATCCCCTCCGCCTAAATTGCTAAACCGACGCTGACTGGAGAGGAAATCTTGACGACGGTAAATCCACCTATAGAGACATGTGCATCTTGAATGGCGCTACCATCTCATGGGCCAACAGGAAGCATGATTGTGTTTCCATGTCCATAGCCGAGGTAGAGTATATTGCTCTTGCTGAGTTGTGCAAGGAGGCTCAGTGGCAACACAACTTGATTGGCAAAATGACAATACCACAGAAGGCCGCCACGGTCGTACACGTGGACAACATGAGCGTCACGTCGATGTCTGAAGACGAGATCATCTCCCAGGGAACGAAGCACATCGACATACGTCACCACTACTCACGTGACCTGGTCATGAAGAACATGGTGGACTTGCAGCACTCCGGAGCCAAGAGCATGCTTGCTGACTGCATGACCAAGCCGTTGGAGAGCAACTTGCACTATGCAGGCATTTGTGGTTTTGGCACGAGGAGTGCAACAAAGGAAGGGTGAGCCAAAAGGCATTAATGGAGCCCAGTGAACAACAGATAAACAGAGGTGCAAGGGGGAGATTTGTTGAATGATATGTACCTTGTCCACTGGCTAGCTGGCTGGCTGCACGGAAAGATATAGCATGCATTGCTCTATGGAGTACGTCCCATTGGTTTGTTCAGAGATAGGCCAAGAATGCACTTCCCGTTAAGGGTATGTCCCCTGGAATCATCATAGGAAACACACCTCTGTGGCCTAATTGGAACAGGCACTGAAGCTCATGGGTCACGGGTTCAAACCCCGCGACGGCCGCAGTTTCTTTGTGGCCCAAAATGGGACAGGAAACTTCCAGGAAACGTATTAGAGCCTGTCTTGAAGATGACACTTGGCGGTCTCGGAACGCGCCAAGTAGGGCTGTAGGTTGAGGTTGACTCATGCAAATTCACTACGAGCAGAAGCATTACCAAAGTTTTGCAAGTATTAAAGTGTGCACCCTACATACATCCATTTACAGTTCTTGCCTTTGAGACTCTTCACAGAGTGTCCAACCAAGGGTAGACGCTAAAGACACTAAAGGCACCAACTCGCCATCGTGGCGAGCTGGTGCAACGTCCAGTGTGGATGCCACCCCTCCTCCATGCTCGGTGCTATCTGCTAGCTCCTGTTTCGCTCACGAGAGCGAGCTCTTCTCTTTCTTTCTTTTTATTTGCGGTGAGTTGTTCCGGTTGCTCAATTTGCATACCATAGCTTGTCCTGCTGAAGCCGCATTTCCCGACCATAGTTCAGGGACCGCACCATTTTCTCTTGATTTATTCGCAGGTGACGATGTCAACACGTTACGCCACTGTAAGCGGTCAACGCCTGTGTAAAAAACAGTGCGAAAAGAGTTGCTGCGACAATAATTTAGGCAGTTTCCTGCTGTTGATCATTGCTGCTTCTTCAGTTTCTGCCATTGCTTCACTGCTACACCTGCTGCTGCTACAACCGCAAGGGAAGGAGGGTCCACGGAAACAAGAAGTACATTCATCCTCTGATATATTCTAGGAAAGAGGAAATCCAAAACTGGGTTCTGACGTCAGCGGGAATAAATTGTGCGTCCTGGCATCATTTTTTAACCACCACGTAACCTCCAGTAGACAAGGGACGTCTCCCTTTTTTTTCAACCTCTGCAAATGCTGCTATTCCTTTTGGTTGTTGCTCCATCTTTGGTAAATCACCGCAGATTGGGTTGGCTTAATAACTCCGATCTCCATGATGGACAAGCTCAGCCACGTAGCCCGTGATGGTGACTAGCTCTTTTGCGGTCGTTCCAAGACCTCACACTCCTTCTCTACACTTTGATAACTACTATAAGTGTTGTGTTAATACTATAAATTCTGCTGTGTTACCAATTGCTGTCAAGAACACTAATCAAGGAGTACGATTTGTGGCCGTGAGGGGCGAACCTATCCCTCCACCAATTGTTTACATTTTGGTAGAAATTCAAAGACAAGGTCCTTGTCTACTTTAGAGATTGAGAGTGGGCCTGATTTTTTCTTTGAGGATTTTTTCTCCACCTACCACCTTGGAAGGATTTTGACATGGAGCGCAACTGCTCCATTCGTGCATGCCACACGGCACTAGGTGGGATTGTTGCCTCCACCTGCCACTCTGGCAGGGTTTTTAACTAGAGCACAACTGTTCCATTTTTGCATGTTGAAAGGGAGGTAGTTCCTGTGTTTTTTAGATAAGCTTTGATCCAATTAGTGAAATGGGCTGGGAAATCCATTCTTTCCATGGTTTTGTAGAGATGCAAAATAAGCAGGGTGACATAAGCCCTTTTTAAGTCTGCCAAAAAGAAAGAAAGACTTTTCTTTTGTGTCTCTTGACCAGTGTTTCTGATCAAAGATGATCAATAGTGTGTCTTTATGTTTCTGCTGTGTACAAAGACTGTTTTCTGAGTACTTATGAAGTTTGGTAGGACTTGTTTAAGTCGGCTGGCCAACGTCCTTGCAAGGATCTTGTAGCTCGTGTTGAGAAGAGAAACTGGCCGGTAATTCCTGATGTCTGTTGGGTTGCCATTTTGTTTAAGCAAACATGTTACAGATTCAATGAATTCAGGGTAGCTTTCTGGGTCGCCGAGGTATGCATTGAAGGTGGCAAGGAGAAGCCCGTGGACATGGGGTGGGCAAGCTTTGTAAAACTCCGCCGTCATACCATCTGGCCCTGGGCACTTTCCGTTTGATTGACTTTCAATGCATTCTTTGATTTTTGACTCTGTGACAGCTGTACAACGATTTCTTAACAAATGTCTTGGTACTTGTGTAATTGCGGGAATTTCCGGAGTTTGCTCCTTTGTTCTTTTTTTTTACTGTGAAAAGTTTTGTGTAATGTGAGAAGATTATTTTGCCACGGGTGTTATGGTCCATGGTTACCTCTTCCGTTTTGGTTTGAAGGAAATTGATTGCAACCGCCTGTTTGCGTGCTTTAATGAAGTTGGAGGCTAGCTTCAAGAGTAGGTGTATATTATCGGAGTAGTCAAGGTGTGCTATTGTTTGTAGGAACTGCTGTTTTGTGAGGGCATATTTTGTGAGTTTGCTTTCCGCTTTCTTGAGTTGTTCACACATCCTTAGATTAATTGGATTTTAACATTGTTCTTGTTGTAGCCTTTTGAAATCTTGTTCAATATGTGCGATAGTGCGGCTTTTCCATTTGTTTTCTTTTGCACTATGTGCACAGAAGAGTCTTTTAATATTTTTGGTATATTTTGCCCACGTGGCCTCCATAGTTCCTTTCATTGGTTTTGACCCAAAAGGCTGTATGATGAGAGAGTTTTTGAGTTTCCATGTACCTCTCCCATGATGGGTTTCTTGGCCTAAGAAACATTTTTCCATAGGTGCCGCTATGTGGTCTGATAGTTGTATGGCGACTGTTATGTGTTCTGTTCGTTCAACTTGGGACACAAGAGAGCTTGAGACATAGATGTGGTCTATTCTTGATGATGCTTTGTGTGAAACTGAGTGAAAAGTGTTTTCTGATTGATTAATTGGAAGCAGTCCAGGAAGTCTATCTTCCGTATCAGATCCACTATTTGTACACCATCCTTTGATGATGTTTGTGGTAGCCTGATTACTCACATAGATGTGTTGAAATCCCCCGCAACGAACTCCTTCACGTGGATTCTGAGAAACATGTTCAGGATTTCCCAAAAATTTATATGTTGTTTGAGTCCTGGGGATACACGTATCACTGTTATGGTAAAAGTGATTTTGTCTACTTCAAAGGTTGACTGTACGATTTGACATTTGATTTCTTTGTTGGGGTCAAAAGGTATACTCATTCCTCCAACGTGCACAGAATCGGCAGATAGGTGCACAAAATTCACTTATGTGTCAAATTGAGTATCCACCAGGCAGCATATCGTTGGCTTATGTACTTATAGCCACTGTATTAGATGAGGGATTGTACTTTGACTCGATATTCAATTTATGGTTTGATGTGATGCTGAGATTTTCTTCTATTGCGTCGTGTTGAATGGTTGTTTTTCCAAGATTCTGGGTTTCCAAGGTTGCACTTGTGGCGGTGCTTATGGATGGTGGAAGATGTTATGTTTGGTTTATATGGTATGAGGGTTGAACAACCCGGCTTTGTGTGGTGATGTCTGTCTTCTTCCCGTTTTCTTTTGGGCCGCGTGCTGTTGACTGGTCTTGTTTCAATGGCCGCCTTCGTGTGTACAATTTGTGATTGGCCGTTGTGGGTCTGCTTATTGGGGGTCATCGGCATCTAAGGGTAGGGTGGGAATTCTATCAGTGGAGAGAATTCTGTGATACGGTCAGGAGGTTCTGTGTTGATGGTGTCCGTTTGTGGAATTGTTGTTTTGGTGGAGTGTGGTGAGGTTTGTGTCGAGAGGGATAAATCTGCCAGTTTTCCGGAATACACTTTAAAATTGTTCTCAGGATTGAGGAGAACTTTGGTGGCATGGTTCCTCTCTGCACAAAAGTGGGAGGGAGCAAGTGGAGTATGGGAGCTACGAATGTGACCTCTTTTTTTTTCGTGCTTTTCCTGGAATTGGGGAATTTTTCAGTGAGTGCAAAGATTCCGTGCAGAAAGGGGAAAGTTAGAGACCAGGATCGGAGTGGACGAGATTGTTCAAAATCTTCACTTTCCAAGTAACCTTTCTGTTTACTGTGTATGTGGTTCTGTTTTGGAGGACATCGAAAAATGCAAAAAGTGAAGTGGGTTGGGGAGGGCGAAAGTGAGGTTCCAGAGAATGAGGTGTTTGTATTTGTTTTTCACCTTCCTATCTGCTTCTTGAGTTTCGTGACCTGGTTCATAGAAGTGTGGGGGAGAGAGAGGAGGGTGAGAGGGGGAATGTGTTGAAAGGATTATAAAATCTGGAAAATTTTCCTTAGACTACTGCTCATCTGTGCGAGGGCATCTGCAACCTGATACAAGAGAGAAAAGTATGGCTCCCATTTGGAAACCTTCTGCTCAAAACACTTGGCCCTTTCATCATGGCCGGGGCATCCTGGTGATGTTGGACCCCCATGGATCCTTATTCCTGTCATGGTCAGATTATGTGGGTGGTTGGAAGGCGACTGCTCACTCAAAGGGTGCTCAGCTGTTGAATCAGAGTGTGGGAGGGGACCAAGGGTGACGTGCTATGATCATGAAAAGCCTGGTCGTTTCTGCACCTCTGGGTTGCCCGCAGACCTGCACAGATCATAGAGGATGGGCGAAGGTAGCAACATAGACATGTTGTTAGTTCTCAACTAGGGGCACACACGCTTCATCATGATGGTAGATTTAGTACCTTCACCACCTACATCAGCTTGTATATCCTCTTCAGCACATCCAAGTCAGAGTTGAAAGATATGTTTAATTTGTCTTGTGAAGGTTTTGCATTGTATCCTTACGCACATCATCGTGGATTTCTGTTTTGGATTGAGCAAAATGAAGGTCTAGGGATTTGCCACTGAAAGTGCAGCAAGCAATGTAGTTGCAGACAAAAAAAAACCCCAGATCTTCCCTGTGCCAATAACAAATATGTGTTTTTCTGTACGCCAGATGTGTAAGTAGTGTGATTTCCCGATATGGCGTTCTTCACGTGACAAGACGATGCGTTAGATACATCCCAGAAATCAGGTATTTGGTACGGTAGGATTTTTACTTACGACAGAGCTTGTGGAATTCGCCGATGGACTCTTTTCTGTAGATTGAGTAGGATCTGGTCACAGGGTAGAATCTGTGGTATCATATGTGGTGGTTGTTGCAGCAGTAACCACAAACCAGATATGAAAAGTTCACATTGACATGTAGTTTTTAGCCATCTATTGTGAAAACTAGATCCACTTCTACAAAGTTAAGATCTTCCGGGTGAGTGATCAGGCAACCCAAGAAGGTGCTCGTGCGTACCCCGGTAAACGGGTTGACATGTCTGTGTAGGTAAAAGATTCCAGCAAGGGGAGGGCGCGTCTTTCCGGGGGGGGAGGGGGGGGGGGAGGGGGG
>SZWC01009396.1:0-36281 GCA_023375785.1 Penium margaritaceum | reverse complement strand
CCCCCCCCCCCCCCCCCCCCCCCCCGCATGCACAAGTGCGGCACCTGGAGGTGCCGACGAGCTGCCAGAGAGAGGAAAATATTTGCAGTTGGATCTAGCGGCTCGAGGATTGCTCGGGTCCTAAGATGGATGATTGCCCTGAAAGTGATGGGTTGCTGAATCCCTTGGAAGTTGTTTCACCGGAATCGGACAAATATCGAGGGAGATATGAGCTTCCAAAGTGGGATGTGCGCGGCGGCTCTAGGAGCCGGCCGCGACTCGACTTCCGGTGAATAATTTATCGGACCGAGTAACAAAAGTTCCATCCGGAGATTTTGCTCCAAAAGGTCTGCCGAGGTGTCCGGTGGATAATCCATCAGATCCTGTAGTGCAGGTTGTTACTGAGGGAGCCAAAATCCTGGCTCGGTGTCAAAAACTCAATAATACATTTTGTTACTCTGGGACGGTCAAAATTCTGACTGCAGGTCTGCGGACAGGTTTCAAACCTCATCACACCCCATCACCAACCTCGACCTAAAAGTGGGGGAGGTGCATCAAAACAGTGCATGGGATCCCTACACCACGTGCAATGGGATCTGCGCGTTGGGAAAGGTGCTTCGCACGTGAAGGAAGGTGCCACGGCGTGTGTGCACCATGGAGGTGTTAGGCGTTTTTGTGGTGGGTGAGACCTGCACTTCGACAAGCGTAACTTGGGCTACGCTTGGCCGAGTCGCGTGCAGTTTGGTGCGTTGGAGAACTCATGACTAGCCCTATGAAAAATCTGATCATTTCCAAGTAAAAAGAAGCACAAAATTCCGTTATTCCCTTCGTAAATGGACTGTCTCTAAATTCCTGCTCACATAGCGTGAGGCGACCAGAAAGCTCTCGCTCAATCGCAGATTCACCCAAAAAGGAAAGACGTGAACCACTAGAAGAGATCACATCAACGTGGGGACCGCACCACGTGGATTTCTTGACAAAGGGTTATGGGCCCAAGAGTCTGATCGTCTCCAATGTTCACGTTGTCCGCAGCGCACGGGATCATCATCTTGGACATCACCGTGAAGGTTTGAGAACATGTCAAAGTAGAAGTTGTACAAATGGTGCAGAAGGAGACGTAGCCCATCTAGAAGTATGCGGGCGGCCCAGGCTTTGGGCTATGGAGGAGGCAGTTTGAGCTGCACCTCTCGCATAAGGGGCTGCAGGATTTCATGTTGGGAAAGGAGGTTCTTGCAGAGGCGACTGCTGCGGACACGGAGAAGTAGGCCTTTGAAAAGAACACGAAGACGCTCATGCTCATGGTGTTTGGGACAGCTGAGTTGCAGTGGGGCTACTTCCAAGGCTGCAAGCTGGCAGCCGAAGCTTGGTAAAAATTCTATGCCATCCAATAATCCAAGTCGCTCGTGAACAAAATCTTCATGATGAAACGGCTCTTCATGGTGAGAATTGAGGAGGGAGATGATGTCATCTCCGTCATGCACCAGATTGATTCGCTTGTCTCACAACACAACGACGTGGGATGGAATATCGACACGCAACTGTAGGGGATGGCCCTCCTCATGGCCCTACCTGGCAGTTGAGGTCTCCTCATCACCATCCTTGGAGGATGGACGGAGGACAAGCTCACCTATGGTACGGTCGCAGAGTACATCCGCAACGAGGCGCAACACTGGAGCTGTGGGGATTCCTTGTCTTCCTCATCGGTCCTTGTCACCAAAATGCGTGGTGGCAGAAGTGGGGGGAAAGGAGGCAGCAGAAAGGGTGGCGGCAAGAAGGATGACAAGAAAGGTGCCTGCCGCAACTTGGGCAAGGAGGGAGATTAGGCCCGTGAGTGCCCGGAGGAGGCGAAGGCCGGCGTAAAAAACGCCAAAAGGCAGGTTTCTCCTCAACGGCAACAAGAACCACTTCCTCAAGAGGGCAAATAGGCGGTGCCTAGATTCCGGGTCTAAGGAGCACACCCAGGTCGAGAAGGTGGGGTTCGTTACCTATGAGAACTCCTCCAAGTCAATGGTGGTCACGAACGACAAAGTCGAGCTGGCGATCGGCCAAGGTGACGTGGAGGTGGAAGTTGTGGTGTGCAATAAGAAGGAGTTGTGCACAATCCGTGATATGAATCACGTCTCCGGCCTGGCTGACACTATAAGTGCCACCCGCTTGACGGATAAGGGGTATGAGGTGCTCTTCCGCAGGAAAGGCGCAGTGGTGTGCAACGGTAGCGAGATCATGCTGGAGGTGAAGCACGAGGGTAGTCTCTACATCATGGAGACCAAGGTGATTTCCGCGGCATCGGACGTGGAAAACTCGCAAGAGGGCGTCATCAACATGGCCAAGGGAGGAATCGCTGATCTGGAGCTCTGGCACCAACGGTGGGGACATTCGGCTCCCGCAACCGTTAAGGAGATAGTAAAGCGCAACCTTGTCATCAACAATGCAGCAGACGTAGCAGCAGATGTAGTAGCGCACAAAAAGTGCAAGCCTTGCATTGTGGGCAAGGCATGGCGCAAGCTTTTCAATGAGAACGCGGCTCGCGCAAAGGACCTGCTGGAGGTGGTGCACAGTGACATGTACGGACCATTCAAATTTCTGTCAAATAGTAGCTTGAGATACTTTATCACCTTCATTGATGACTGTAGCAGGAAGCTCTACGTGTACTTCTCTAAGCGAAAAGGCGAGATTCTGGACCAGCTGAAGTAAGTTGTAGTAGTGGAGAGGCAGATAGGCTGGAATGTCAAAGCGTTACGCAACGACAATGGCAGAGAGTACGTGAGCTGCAGCGGGTGGATGAAGTAGTAGGACATCAAGTGGAAACCCACTACGCCGTACTCGCCACAATCCAATGGAGTGGTGAAGCGGGCAGACCAGACGCTGCTAAACATGGTGTGAACCATGCTTGTGGATGCGTAGTTGCAGCAAGGGTTCTGGACGGAGGTTGTGCGTATAGCGGGCTACACCATCAACCTCACTCCAACAGCGGTGCTGAAGTCGTAAGTGCTACTAGAAGACGTCGCATGAGGTTTGGAGCGGGCACAAGCCAAACGTGACGTACCTAATGGTGTTTGGGTGCAAGGCGCACACAATGGTGCAGGCCGCGTAGCGACGCGACAGTAAGCTAGAACTGCGGACAAAGCCATGCTTGTTCCTTTGCTACGAGAGCATGCAAAAGGTGTATCAACTCTGGGACCCGTGCACGCACGAGATCATCTGCAGCTGTGACGTTGAGTTTGACAAGTAGCAGAGCTTCAGCAGTAGCAAGGACATGAGTGTTAGAAATACTCCAAAAAAGTGGTATGGTTCCAACTCCTTTACTACGAGAAGGAGCCGGTGGACGTGGAGGTTGAGGATACGGCATCAAAGTGAAGTGGTGCAGCAGGTGCAGTAGCTGACGCGGAGGAATCCAATGACAATGCAGCTGAACTCGAGATCCGACGGAAAGATTAGTCGGAAGCACTGCGGGTGCCGAAGTGCGCACTTCTGACAGATTCCGTGTCAGACGTCAGAGAAAAATCCTTTGGATGTGCTGCCCGTCTAGTCGATGATTCACCGGAGTGGCAGAGACCCTCGTGGAGCCATCCGGTTGATGTTTTGCCAGAGAGAGTAGAGTTGGAAGGATTGTAGCAGAGCGATGAGGCACCACCAAAACTGTCACGCCATAACAGGAGGCAACGGAGAGCGGGGAAGCGCTTCGACACATGCACCAGTCGATGGATCCGCATGATGCGGTGCATGCTGGCTGCATCAACAGAGCCGACGACCTTGCAAGAGGTGCTTGTGCGGCCCGAGAAGAAGCAATGGGACACCATCATCAAGTCGGAGTTGGCGTGGGAGCTGGTTGACAGGCCCAAAGACGCCAAGGTTATCCGCTCAAAGTGGGTGTTCAAGACCATGTTCACGAAAGTAGGTGTGGTGGACAAGTACAAGGTGCGGCTTGTGGCGAAGGGGTACGCACAACACAAGGACGAGCACTACAATGAGAAGTTCGACCCCGTAGCCAAGTTCACAAGCATCCAAGTGATCCTTGCGGTTGCAGCCGTGAAGGATATGGAGCTCCACCAGATGGACGTAAAGATGGCCTTCCTCAACGGCATCATAGAGAAAGAAATCTACATGGACATGTCGGAGGGGGTCAAGGCACCGGAGGACAAGGTGTGCAAGCTGCGGAAGACATTGTACGGGCTAAAACAACCGCCCCAATGCTGCTACCAACAGATGGACAGCTTCATGGCACAACTTGGCTTCAAGCGTTGTGAGACGGATCATTGTGTGTACGTGCGGCACAGCAAGAAGCTCCATCAGATCGTTGCACTCTCCGTGGACAATCTGATTTTATGCTCCTCAGACCTACCGAGCCTACAGCAGTTGCAAGAGTAGCTGAGCAACAGGTTCCACATGTAGGACATGGGGGAGCTGGATTTCTACCTTGGGGTGAGCATTACGCGAAACCGGAGGGTGCACATGCTTGAGCTGGGGTAGGTAAAATACGTGGCTGAGGTCCTAAAGCGGTACGGCATGGAGGACTGCAAACCAGTCTGCAGTCCTTTCTCCACAACCTGTGAACTAAGTGCGGCAATGGCACCGCAAACAAAAGAAGAGCGGGAGGATATGGCAGGGGTGCCCTACCATTCGGCGGTGGGTTGCCTCATGTACGCCATGGTGGCGACTCGACCGGACCTGGCCTACGCGGTGGGCCAAGTGAGTAGGTACATGGCCGATCCAGGGCCATTACACTGGTAGACATTCAAGCGCATCCTCCGCTACCTGTAGGCGACATGGTACGCGAGCTTGACGTTTGACGGCAAGGGTTGGGCGGGCCCCTTGCGTCTGGTGTGCTACACATATGCAGACTACGCTGGCGATGTGGACAAGGGGAAGTCCACATCCGGCTACGTGTTCTTCCTCGCAACGGTCTTGTGGTGCAGCATCAAGCAGTGGAAGCGGAGTACATCGCACTGGCTGAGGCGATCAAGGAGGCGGTGTAGTTCCGCAGGTTGCTGGGGGAGCTAGGCGTGCGCAAATAGGAGTCCACGGTGGTGCAAGAGGACAACACCGGCTCCATCTCAACGACCAAGAACCCAACACAGCAAAGGAGGACGAAGCACATCGACGTGTCGTATAACTACGCACCGGATATGGTTGAAAATGGACAGGTGGTGTTGGACCACTACAGCACGCACAACATGGTTGCAGATTGCTTGACCAAAGTGCAACCCGCAGAATGGCACGCGATGAGCGTGATCGTGCTTGGGATAACCTGCTCTGATGGGCTAGAGGGCACAACAGAAGGCGAGTGAGGGCAAGCTGGAGCAGCGGGCATGGAAGGTGCAAGGGGGAGAATGTTGAAAATTTGTCCCCCGCATGTCCAAGTGCGGTGCCGGGAGGCGCCGACGAGCCGCCAGAGAGAGGAAAGTCCTTGTAGTTGGATTAAGCGGCTTGAGGATTGCTCGGATCCTAAGATGGATGACTACCCTGAAAGTTGACGAGTCGTTGAATCTTGTGGAAGTTGTTTCACCGGAATCAGACAAGTATCGAGGGAGATATGAGCTTCAAAATTTGGGGTGTGTGCGGTGGCGCTCTGGGGACCGGCCACGACTCCACCCCCAGTGAATAATTTTCCGGACAGAGTAACAAAAGTTCCATCTAGAGATTTTGCTCCGGAAGGTCTCCCGAGGCGTCCGGTGGATAATCCACCGGATCCTGTGGTGCAAGTTGTTACTGAGGAACTTCGCCCAAATCCTGGCTCGGCGTCCGAAACTCAGTAGTATATTTTGTTACTTGGGGACTCCATCAAAATTTTGACTGGAGGTCCGTGGACAGGTTTTAAACCTCATCACACCCCATCACCAAAATCGACCCAAAAGTGGGAGAGGTGCGTCAAAACAGTGCAGGGGACCCCTACACCACTTGCAATGGGATCTGCGCCTTGGGAAAGGTGCTTCGCACGTGAAGGAAGGCACCACGGCGTGTGCGCACCATGGAGGCGCTAGACATTTCTGTGGTGGGTGAGACCTGCGCTTTGGCAGGCGCAACACGGGCTACGCTTGGCCGAATCACGTGTGGTTTGGTGCGTTGGAGAGCTCATAACTAGCCCTATAAATGTTCTGATCATGTCCATGTAAAAAAAAAAAGTAAAATGCCGTTATTCCCTTCGCAAACTGACTGTCTCTAAGTTCCTGCCCACATAGCGTGAGGCAACCAGAAAGCTCATGTTGAGTCTCAGATTCGTCCAAAAAGGAAAGACATGAACCACTAGAGAAGATCACATCAACTCTGGGACCACGCCACGTGGATTTCCAGACACTAAAAACGTAGGTTATGTTGAATTTGAGATCTTGTGTGCTTCAAACTCTCGCCAAGTCCCCTTTGTCACTGTGACTTCCACTTTACCAGCTATATATGTCCAAGGACGAGAGCAGGGGGTAAGGATCCATTGGAGGGAAAAGCAAGATCGGGATATGTGGTTGTGTACAGACCTGAGGCCATGAAGGTGTATGGCTGCTGGGTAGCTGCAAGAGCTGGAGTTCTCTTGTTATCATCATCGAATTTATCGTGCATCGTGCCAGTAATGCCTTCCCATGGCGGATTATCTCAGTCACGAAGATCTTTGCAGTGGCCAGGACAGTGTGGAATAACAATGGTTCAAAAAGAGTTGTGCATCTTCTTAATAAAAGCATGAGCGATGCGAGGGCTGTGTTGGACAAAAGAGTGCAACAACAACAGGGTATTCACACGGATGAATTTCTGCACTCCTTCAGCATAGGAAAAAGTAGTTGAGACTTCACTGTCCATGTCATCATCATCTGAATCAGTGGCAGCGTCTTCCAAGTTGAGACCTTGGCTGTTATAGCGTTTGTCAAACCTTCCTTCAGAGAAAGCACTTCCCGGTTCTGACATAGAGTTAGACACGGCCAGTGTTATAAATATATTACGGGTAGTAGTTTAAAAAACCGTTGGTCATATGTTCGCTTTTACCAGAGGTATCTTGTTGGATAGTTCCCTTTCCAGCTTGTTGTCCAGTGGATCCAGTGGATGCGTCCCTTGTGACATTGACAGTCTTGCACCAGCCCTCGGGGAGGAGGAGCCTTGGAATACAAAAGTATATCCCTTTCTGGTGTTTTTCTGGCTGGGGTCCACCATGGTGTGTTCCTTGTTGGATTGGTTCCCGTCCTCTTGAGGAAAGTGGACATCGCTGGCCGAGCCATCGTTGAGGTAGACATCTGTCACGTCCGCGGCTTTTGAAATTTGTTTGTGGGCATTGGGGATGCTTCCACTTTGAGTGTCCACAGTGGCAGAGTCTAGATTAAAAAAAGAGAACATTGTTGTGATGTTAGAGACAAGGTTACGTGATCTGATTCTTGCCTTGAGAGGTGGAGATGACTTGGAGATTCCATAAGTAGCATATTGTCGATTGACAAATTGATAGGGTTCCTCTCCATCCCAAGGCGGGAGGGGAGTAGAGGCGCAGGCTGGGTTTTGCAAGAGAAGAGGCGGGCAGGAATTGTTGCGGGGGAGACGACGTGACTGAGTTTGAGGGACATACCAGATGCCATGGCGAGACGTAGAGAGTAGGAGGCTGAATGCCTTGAGAGTGAAATTCAGGACAGGGGTAGAAATAATGTATAGTGGCATTTATTTCATTGAGACCTGGGTTGCGGGCTCTCGGGCTTTTATATCTTATTCCTTTTTTTCCCTTTTTTGGCCCACTTGTTTAGAAATTCTTCGTTTGTTCCACGATCTGAGGATGGTTCTTTTTTGCCTTGTGTAACAACCCCATTCAACACCCACTTTTATGGGTGTTTTTTTTTTAAGCTCTGAAAAATGATCGTTTTCCTTCCAGGATGTCCTTGAGGTTACAAGATAAGAGTGATTGGTGCAGGGAAGGAGATCTCGTAATCCTACTGGTGATTCATCAAAACCCCTCGTAAGACTCCCTCCCATTCTGATGATCACGATGTCCAAAGTTTACTGTATGTCTCATGGGATGCCCTTGCTATAGAGGGATGCCCGCTGTGCAAGAAAATCATGAGAATACCGCTGAGGGGATGGTGTGATTCTTCATGTGCAACCAATGATGGCCCATTCTCTAATATGCCATGATGTGGTGTCCACCATCGGTGCGCCTGTCAGGGAGCGCGCTTTGCTTGCCAAACTGGAAGACCTTTGCTAGATTTCCATCCAGGTAGTGGTGAGTTGTCGAGGACAGCTTTTCGTGTGAGCACACTTTGATTGTATATTGGATTTCATCCTGACGATGTGCGATCGGTTGGCTGTTGGGTAGGTGCCATGTGGCTGCCATGTATACCATTGAGGTCATTTGTTGTTGTTTGGTACCTTGGTAGATCCAAGAGCGGCTGAGAGTGGCTGAGAGTGGCTGAAAGAGGTTGAGAGCGGCGTCTTTGCTGGTTGGATGAAATTGGCGTGCAATCATTGGTTGCCTTGAGAGGAAGCGCACGCCGCTGGTTGCTGAACAAGCTGACTAGCGCTTCCCAAATCATTGAGCCTCATCCTTAGTGTTTATCTTCTGCATTTTTCAACCCAATGATCAACTATTTTTCTACCATTATGGTAACAAACTGCTAGGAAGCCTCCTAGCCTTGTTGCTCCTGACGTGGTGACATTGTCCGGTCAGCTGGAGCACTAGCAGGCAAGCAGGCAAAGTTAGGCTAGAGAGACGCACAAAATCTCATAAGCTATAATAGCTTATCAATGTAGAGAGAAATGACAACTTACAAGCACACAACATGAATACCTATTGCGGCGCACGGCGGGTGACGAACACGGAAGTGTCATTTTGTCCTAAAACTGGCCCAAAATCACTGTTCTACCCATAAGTTTACGCACATGCATCCGAACACAACATCGTCTGAACCTAGAGATGCAAAATCTTCAGCTGGACACTACGACTGGTCACACACATAGGTCCAGCATTGATGAGTGAAAACACAATGTAAAACATGCAGATCAACCAAAAGACCCAGTCCACCAAGAAAATTATAGCGGCTGTAAAAAAATTGCAGAGTATTCCAATAAGCACCTGGGATGTTGTGGCAATTGTTTGGTAGCTGCGAGTGGGTGGAGCCACCACCAGGATGTACTCTAGCCTTAGTTGGGTTCACACTAATGAGCATGGACACGACCGAGTGGTCATCGTAAGCTATACAAACAGACAAGGAATCACATCACAACACTCACCCGTGACCTCATGGTACGCATGTCCATACATGTGCAGAACTAGCATAGATGCGCAACGAGATGCTCAACAATCCACACTTACACAGTCCATTTTCAGCCACTCTCATGCAAGGGGCGAAGCCTGGCAGAATGAATGGTGACCATGAACATTCCGCCCGCGAGTGCTATGGTCAAGAAGTCAGCCTGATGCATGTCCATGCCAAGATGACAAATATCACCTAGTACATCACAAGATTACACACAAAGTGATGCTTAACAGCAACATGCTTTGTGCATGCATGAAACACAGCAGAGCTCTGTGCAATGACAAGAGCACTCTGGTTGTCACAGCACAGAACAATGCAAGGGACAGATTGATGTAACTCATGAAGCAGACATTGTAGCCACACCGTCTTAGCAGTCCCAATTCCTAGTGTATTCCACTCAGCCTTTGATGAGCTACATGCAATACGTCACTGCTTACCAGTGCGCCACGACATAGCGAACCCACCCAGCAAGAACATGTAGCCTGTCCGACTGCGTCCATCACGGCTCCACGCCCAGTCACTATCGGTGTAGCCATCGACTACCATCGAACATTGCCATCAAAAGCAAAGTCCAAGGTGCGATGTGGGGACCACATATGCACCACTCGTACAACCAAGTAAAGGGCTCTAGCCCAAAGACACTGTGAAATCCGTACAGTGAGGTTGACGACAAAGGCAATGTCGGGTCATGTGGTAGTGGCCAAGTACATCAAAGAGTCAATCACGTGCAAGTACAAAACCACGTCACGGTCTCCTCCAACTTTGCTTGATCATCCACCTTTACAGCATCATGCCCGTGAGGTGTGATGGAGATAGAGACTATGAGAACTACAAGAAGGAGATCAACAAATGGCTCCTCCACAACGTGGGCATAACTCACCTGATGTAATTTTACGTGGCGAGTTATGCCCACTTGGCATGTACAGTCTTCCATCCTAGCGGGAGGTCGACAGGCTTACAAACATCGTGCTCACGGATGGCTCTCAACTCATCCTCACAAACAACATGTCACAACTCTACGTCTTGAGACTAGAGTACCTCCTTCAATGTGCTTTGATCAGGCATCATTGAGGGAGAGCTTTGGGTGGGTAAGACACACGCCTCTGAACTCGGTTTGAGCATGGCAAGGTCAGCTACAGCATTTCAAGTGACCAAGAACTCTCGAAAGACAAACTCGTGACCGAGAGGGCACGCCGGGTGTACCTCAATGTAGTCCGCCTGGACACTCAGGCCAAGGGCCTTTGTGTCAAGATCACCACTTTGAACACTCCAAGTGGAGCGTCTAGGTGCCAAATGGAGTGTCCGCTAAGTCCTGGAGGCCAGTGGTCAAAGACGACCACCGAGCTCATGAGAGTAACCCAAAGCTAAGGTGCTTGTCAATGGTTGCATACCAACCAGCTGGTCCACAGCCATAGGGACTGTAGACTCACAGGGAGGGGTAGAGGATGCAAGATGATCATGGATAGGTGTTGGCTCGCGTACTGGGGAAGCGGGTGTAGACATAGGGCCAGGTTTGTCCGAGGAGACTGCCACAGGCACGAGACCAGGTGTGCTAGAGCAAACTGGCATAGGCACGAAAGAAGGTGTGTAAGAAGGGAACGACACTGGCACGCGAGCACATGTGCAAGAAAGGACTGAGACAGGCACCAAAGCACTTGTACCAGAAGCGACTGAGACTGACATGGGAGCAAGTGTGGCGATCATGTGCAAGAAAACTTAGAAGAAGTAAAGAACGTCATCGTTTCCTTTTCAGCCCAAAATCTGGAAAGAAGAAAGATCTGAGAGTGTTGTTTCCTTTCCTAGGAAACAACACGTGGAGCTGGAAAGGAAACAATACGTGGAAACAACACTCCCGCCTCATTTTATGGAAAGGAAACAACACGTGGAAACAACACTCCCGTCTCATTTTGTGGAAAGGAAACAACACGTGGAAACAACACGTGGAAACAACACTCCCGCCTCATTTTGTGGAAAGGAAATAACACGTGAGGCGGGAGTGGATGTGATGGATAAGTTTTTACAAGAGATTTCTAACAAGCTCTCCACGCCAAAAACGGTGGTCAAATGGGACAGTTACACTCTCTCACGTCCAGGGGGCTCTTAGGTGTGACCTGAGTGATGCTTCTACGGACCTCCACGGACCCCTTCTCAATAGCACGTACCCTAACTGATGCTGGAGAGGGTTGGGCAACCAGTGGTTGCCCCATGGTGGTTGCGTGGTGATACAGTTGCAAGGGTGTCGTCACTCCTGCAATCTGCTGTGACGAGTCACCATGGCTTGGTGGGTCCTCGTAGGACCATGGCTTTAGCTGTGACTCTCAATACTGTTGCCAGTGTTGTGTTGCTGCTGTGCAGCTTAGCGAGGGATGCCTTGCTGTTCTGATATCATAAGAACCTGCTACGAAGCTTCCTAGCATTGCTGTTGCTGATGTGGCGACACAGTCCAATTAGCTGGTGCACTAGCAAGCAAGAAGGTGCAAGAAACAATGAGAGTTAGGCTAGGGAGACACACAAAATTTCATGAGCACCAGTAGCTTAGTAATGCAGAGATAAATGAGAACTGTCAAGGCCATGGCATGAATACCTGTGGCAGCGCACGGCGGGTGACACACACATGAGTGTTAGTTTGTCCGAAAACCGGCCCAAAACAAATATTTTGGTCATAACTCTACGCACGGGCATCCAAACGCAACATCGTCTGAACCTAGAGATGCAAAATCTTGAGCCCAACGCTATGAATGGTCACACACACATTTCTTGCATTGGTCAACAGACACACAATGTAAGACATGCAAATCGGGCTCAAGACCCAGTCCACTGAAGAAAAAAAAAAATCTAACAACTATAGATTAACCACAGAGCACTCCAGCAAGCACTCAGGATGCCATAACTGCTATCTAGCAGCTATGGGTGAGTGGATCCACCACCTCTCTCTGCTCTGGCGCCATTGGGTCCTCACCCAGGATCTGCATGAGCATGGAGACGGCTGAGTGGTCATAGTAAGCTATAGAAAGAGACGATAACGACTCACATCAGAATACCGTATTGCTACATGATTTTTCCATATTAAATAATTTACGGAATTTGGTCTTGGTTCGTCTATGGAATCATTTTTGTTTGGGAATTGGAGGAAATTACTTCACATTGTTTTCCTTTATTCATTTTCCCTACCTTTGAGCGGTTTGTTTCAGCTCCGGAGCTTACGATCTCCGGTGCTGGTGCAGGCTCAACAGCAAAAACCGTGTGTTTGCGTGACCGGTGGAGGTCAAGTGAGTGCACTTTTGGATTTTGCTCGCCGGGCCAAATGCGATGAGGATCGACCGATTTATTTAATGATATTTGATTTAGGCATGATGATAATCCAAAAGGAGCCAAACAAATGAAATCTTTGTCCCAAAATGAATATTTAATAACAAAATCTTATAGCAGTAGAATCAAGGAACATTTTACCATGCTAATAAGTTGTCTTCATTCATTAAAATGAAAATTTGAGATGTAACACGGTATAAAGTGACATGCAATGTGAGTTGGAGATCAAAAAACAAGATGCAAGCTACAATAAACAATTCAAGCAGTTAATATTTGAGAGCTGAAGCTCTATGGATAGACTAGGCATTTGGACGAGTAGTTCAGCCAATGTCAATTACAAAACACATTAGAAGACTAGGACAAAGCAATTGCAGATCAAGATGGCTTTAATTTAAAGTAAACTATAACGGTAACCAAATTGAGTTTAAAAAAATAAGGAAATGTAGAAGACACAATGGTATGTCCCATTTAGGTTTATGCATTGGTATATGTGCGCATGACGGGTCCGAAACTCATATATAACCAATCACTCCACCCTCAAAACTGTGTACACATAAGTGTATTGGGAAGTGAACACAAAAGTGAACATTGATCATTCAACGAAACTTCTCTATTTCATAAAAGTACCTTACTTGTTTTCATATTTGACAAGGGATGCATATGTGGGCTTTAATGAAATGCATTCATGTTTATGATTGTTGATAAATCTATCGATACAGAAATACACTTATTAATACACTGTTTGTAGAGTGTATGAATTTGGGTCGATTAACTATACCTCCCGAAACTAGACGTTAAAGTACACTTGCTTCTGATTCTAATTTACCAGTGTGCCACGAATTCTTGAACCATGTTCTACTTCAACATTTTACTATTTATGGGCTTCTCGGATAAACCCTTAAGAGACACTTGGTGGACCCGTATTCTAAGAAATGCACCACAGATACCGTAGTGGGGGCCATATTCCCTCACTTATTAAATATTGTTGGTGTTCACATTCTCCCAGATTTAGCCATCATGGAATTCTTCTGTGGTCACTTGAGGCAGTGTGGAAAATAGAAAGGAACATTCACATTCACCCATCGTTCATATCCTTGTGTCACTATGGCTGGAAAACCTCAAACATCCAAAGTTTGGACGTCCGAATTGTCGACCACAGGCGTCTGTTTGATCACCGGTTGATGACACCTCGCGCCTCAATGTCAGGCGTGGATGTTCAGCCAAACTTCAAACCATGACTATAATTCAACTTGTGACGTTAGAACCCGGTTTTATGCCTAAAAAAAGGAGTAACATGGGCAGAATTTGTTGGATTTTGGAATAATGTCAAAATGGGACTCGCTCAATGAGCAATGACTTCGTTAAGGAATCCATCGGAGAAAAACATAATTATTTTTAGGGATTATGACCCCTGGTACGGTATTTTGTGGAACTTCTTCCCTAGGATAATTTCCAACAAGATTGGCTGTCTTCTGCACCCCATTCGTATTTGGCCGTTGAAATGGGGTGCATTGTGATCTCATCCATCTTTTGACATATCATTCGGCAAGAGTGTTGACCTCATCCATAATCTTCTTGGAATCCAAAACATCCTTATTATTCATCCGTATATAAACATGTTAAGTTTGTCACTTTCAGTCTTCGTCTTTACCCAAAAAAAAATCCCCTTTTATTTACGTGAATGAACACCGAAAGCCTATATTTGGCGGTGACCTGAGTTAGACGCTGTGATATTTCCATAATCCACACCGGGAACAAACCACGGGAGATAGAGAAAGAGACTACGGCAAGTTTGAAGTGTAGCCTCACCTCCAACACAATGGAAATGTCCACGGGACCGATTTAGATGTACATCCATAGCCAATCGCGAAGCGCGCATCCTCGATTTAAAGCAAAGAGAGCCACGTTCATTTATACCATACAATTAAGCTCACTACTCATCGGTGCTCGCGTTGTTGTAAATTTTCAGCTTTTCCTTATCCGAGTTGCTTTGAGTCCACGGTTGGTACATAAAGGCAACTCACTTCTTGTTGAAGAATTCAGTATCATGTGTTGAAACATCTCTCGGTATTATTGAGTTGATGATGGTTACTAGATGAAGATATTGGGATCAATTCGAGCTAAGAGATAAATGACGTTGTCAAACATGTGGATTATTGGACTGAATAGCAAAAAAATTCCTAGTGTTTTGCATTTTGAAAAACCCGGACTTGAAAGCCCTTCAAGTTACCGTGGCTTGTTGGTTTTGATGGCGTTGGATTGCTTAGGCTGAGGATTGGAATGCATGTTGTTTTAAAAAAACCACATTCTAGTATAATGAGGAAAGACACGTGATTCACGCATAAGGTGATGGAATCACATGTGCTATGAATTGATGCATCTAGATGAAAAAAGTTCAACCTATTTGTCATGATGGTCGGGTGACACGAATTTCCAGGCGCATTACCGAACCTCCTCCTCGTGTACCTGGCTTGTTTGAAGCGGCCCAAAACTCCTCGTGGGGCTTCAATGGTTGGACGGATCTCTTACACAAGTCTGTCTTTCCAGTTTTTGATCTGGAGAGAGAGAGAGACTGTTTTCTGTGCATTGTCCTTGCATTGACGGTTTTATGTCACGAGCATGCATAAATTGCGTTTGGAGGCACCATACAAGATGGACGAGGCAAAATATTGTCCTAGCCCCGATAGGATTATTTAGCGTTGAAATTTATGGTTTCACTCTTGTTTAATCAACATATCGTACTGACTTTGACATTTTCTCAAAAGAATGATTTCAATTCGCCCATGTGTGCCCTAAATAACTTTCCACCGTATGGGAGGAACACCTCTGAGATTGAAGTTGGAGAAATGTATTCCGCCTATTGTGTTTCCATTAAATGCCTTCTTAAAATTCCGGTTCAAGTGCTCATTCACTACCTCAAAAGTGGTCACCACGTCTATAGACGTGTAAGGTTCGTTTCTCTTGGCATAACCGACTCAGCAGCAGCACGACAGTTGCTTGTTGTTTAGGCTCAAAGCTGGAAATACAAAGCAGCAGGTTGGGGCTGCAGCCTTGTTGATGCGGCGTGCTGGCTTCCACGCTCGTTGCTTAGTCTGCTGCCCCCTTAGTCCGCTGCTCTAGAGGCTAAGTCTGGATGCTCTGGGTTTGTTACTCAAAAATGCGTGCGCGAGTGTTAGCGCCAGAAAGCAGCTCAAAACTGGAAGTAACTGGTTAGGAGTGAAGAATGAACAACAATGGGAGACCCCTCCAAGTTCTAGCTCCCCCCCCCCCTCCCTGGTTTTTAGAGCTTCTTACTCAGCTAACCAGCCAATCAGAAAATAGTCCTAGACATATTTTCAGGCAGGCAGGGTTTTCTCGGTGAGCCCTGCCAGACGGCCGACAGCCCAAAATCCGGGCGTTGTCCGTTTTGCCAAAAAACTGGACCATACCATAATACCGATGCTACGAACCGATCGTGCAGTCAGAAACAGCTAGAACAATAGTAGCGAAGGGTTACCCGACCCAGGCATTGCCTACAGTGGTCCACTGTGCCAAACAGTGCCACGTAACATGAAACATGGACCCTAGGTAGAGCATGACACTGCAGACACAATAGCACAGTTAGATCCAGCGTTGCATGCATGCAGATAGCCTCTGCGATGGCAGTGACCGTCGGCAGCTCAACCGCCAAGGAGGCCTACCGATGGAACTGAGTACGTCGAGGTAGGGAGGAGGCTCCAACAAACTGCATGTAGGCCTCAGCGTGCGTTGGCTCCACCGGACGACACTCCAACAGCGTCAAGTCTCACCGTTAGTCATCTGGACGCCGATGAACACAAGCTAGGAGGACACAACAGAGCACAATGAAAGACGTGGAAAAACCAACACTCCCCCATGACTCACAGGCGCAGTGCACATGGACGGACAGCGTCACATGCAACAGAAAATCTCCCCCATGACACATAGAGATGCAGGCCAGGACAAAGAGTGCAACTCACGGACGCACGCCGACTGAACCCACAGCCTTCTTGCATGAGTCGCGCTTCAGTGCCTTGGTCAAGAAGTCAGCCAACTGCCGTGTTGTCTCAACCCACACAATGCTGATGTTGCCGTCATGCAACAGGAACGCACATAGTGATACTCAACATTGTTGTGCTTTGTGCGTTTGTGATGCACGCTGTCATTGTCGGCAATGGCCATGGTACTCTCATTGTCACAATACAACGTGATGGACGCGACGGACTGACGCAACTTGGACAATAGACGACGCAACCACATGCTCTCACATGCACCTGAACCAAGGGCTACGTACTCAGCCTCACAAGTACTACGTGTAATGCATCCCTGTTTACCACTACGCCAGGACACCGCCGTGCCGCCAATCAGAAAGATCCAGCCTGTCCGGCTCTTACCGTCCGGACTGCCGGTCCAGTCACTGTCGGTGTAGCCCACCGCAACAACACACGGCTGTCGACAGAACATGAGACCTCAGCGTGAAATCGAGACGACATAGCGTCGTACTCGGATCGCGACCTCGAAGTGGAGGTGATGCGGTTCTTGAGAGAGCTGAGCTAGGAGGTTGACGGCGAACGCGATATCTGGACCCGTCGTCGTCGCGATGTCTAAGCGCATCGTCGTCGCCAGGAACATCAGTGACCCGATGACGCACAAATACGCGATCACGTCTACCGGCTCCCCCACCACGGTTGGATCAGAGCTCTTGAGCATCGCCTGACCGTCGGACGACACGCCCAGAAAGACTCGCGCTGGCCTGAGGTCCTTCATCCGGTAGGCAGCGTGCAGCACATCCTTGACCCACTGGATGGTGGCTACATTCGATGACGCGATGAGAAGGTCGTCGACATAGACCAAGACGGTGACAAGTTTCTGACCTCACGGGCTCATGAACAGCGCGAGATCTACAGAGCTGCGAAGGAGGCCACTGCTAAGAAGCGTATGACTGATCACCTGGTTCCACTAGCGTGGTGACTGCTTCTAGCCATAGAGGGCCTTCCGCAACCTCCAGACCTTGCCCGAGCCGTTATCAAAGCCTGGAGGCTGCATCATGTAGAGCTCCTCACCCTCTCGTGAGCCATGGAGGAAGGCGTTGCTCACATCCATTTGATGCAGTTCCCACCCATACTGGGAAACCAGGCTGAACAACGCCTGGCTGGTGGAGAATCGACCAAACAGGACAAAGATCTGGTCATAGTTGATCCCAGTGACCTGAGCAAAGCCCTTGGCTGTGAGACGGGCCTTGTACTTGTCCAGCGACCGGTCTGGCTTCCACTTCCGCCGGAGAACCCACTTGGCACCGATGGCCTTGCGGCCCGGGGGAAGGTCGACGAGCTCATAGACGTGATGTTGATGAATGACAGCTAGCTCGTCAGCACATGCAGCTTCCCAGTGAGTGGCCTCGGAAGACGCTCGAGCCTCACGCAGGGTGGCTGGATCCTCTGGTCGCTTAGTGGGGCAGACAGTGAGGGCGTGCGCGTCCTGTGCCCCCGGTGGCATCCGCGTGAGTGTGGCCGCAACGGCATACCGGTGTTCTTGGTGGAGCAGGACGTAGCCCAGAGCTGACCTTGGATGTAGGTCAGTGATACTGACAGTGTGGACAAGCCGAGTGCCTTGGTGCCGGGGTCCCCACTCATGACCGTGGGAGTGGATCCACGTCTCTGTGGGAGTGGATCCGCGTCTCCCCCAGATCTGACATGAGGTGAGGATCCTTGTGAAATGACGGGGGGTCGTGGGGTGAGAGGACGTACGGAGGTGGCCTAAGTGCCAACTGTCGGCTTGGGTCTGAGGCTCCCGCCTGGACCACGTGTGTAACGCGCCGATACAGACGGGGCAGCCGGCCCTGGGGGGCCTACAAGCACAGATTGGATAGCCGGCTCTGAGGGGCTGGCAAGCACGGGCTCGGCAGCTGGTCCTGAGAGGCTGGTAGACTCGAACTGGGTAGCCGGCCCTGAGGGGCTGGCGGACATGGACGGGGCAGCTGGCCCTGAGGGGGTGGTGGACACGGACTGGGCTGCCGGCCCGGAGGGGCTGGCGGGCACGGACGGGGAAGCCGACCCTATTGGGCTGGCGGACACGGACGAGGCAGCCGGCCCTGAGGGGCTGGCGGACACGGACGGGGCAACCGGCTATGAGGGACTGGCGGACACGGACGGGGAAGCCGGTCCTGAGGGACTGGCGGACATGGAAGGGACAGCTGGCCCTGAGGGACTGGCGGGCACGGACGGGGAAGCCGGTCCTGAGGGGCTGGCAGACACGGACGGGGCAGCCGGCAAAGGTGGGCCCGCGGGTAAGGCTGCACACGAATCCAAGGATTCGTGAATCCAATTCACGAATCCTGAATCCGGATCCGGATTCACGAATCCGGATCCAAGGGTTGGTCTAATATGGGGATTCGGGAATCCAACATCGAATCCTTGGGGGAGGGGGGAGGGAGGGTGGACATGAAAACACCGTGACTTACAGGTTCATGTCCCCTGCTCAGACCGCCAAGCGTCGATCTTTGAGATCCAAACTTTCAAAACTCTGGAACTTCAGGTCGCCGTTCATCAAAACGGCCTGAGCCTCCGTCATGCATGTGCCAAGTATCTACAAGCTGGCACACTCATGACACGTGTGTGGCCTGAAGTGGACACGCTGTGCAAATTTGAATCACAGGCCATCTCGCGCTGAGGCCAATCGAATGTTCAACGGACAGCCTTTGACCATCTGCATGGCCGAGCGAGTGTCAGTCAGGTTGGGTTGATGCGATTGAACGCTGTCAGGCAGAATTTTCATCGAACCTCTTCTGTACGTTCGGAATCTAATCACGTGCCAGTAAGGTCCCATAACGTGCTGTTTCTTGAGCAAACAATTCTTTCACTTCTCCTTGCACTTTCAAGGTTGTGTTCTTGCGATTGGTTATTCGGAAGGAAGGATAAAAACAATGAGGCCGTCAGATCACCGAATCGACCGATTCTCGACGTCTTCCATTGTACGAAGCTGTCCATCTTAGGGACGCACTTCTCTTTAAACCACAGTCACATAACTCAAGTCGTAAGCATACAAAACTGTACAACATGGACAAAAGAATTTCTCTTTGTGAACGGTTTCTCGCCGTCTGTGCGATCGGACGATCTCACGGCAACCAGTATACCATATCAATGTAAAAGGGAAAGCATAGAAAGAAGAATGGCCTTGCTTTTGGAGTACCGGCGTGCAATCCCTTGTGCGATTTGCAGTGCACATTTTTTTAATGCCCACGAATTTCGCACGAGACGAGCACAACAAAGAGTGGCACTCCAAAACGATTGACGAGTCCGCCAAAGTACCATGGAAACAAAGGAACACCACGTGGCATCAGCCACGTGTTGTGCTATAGACATGCCAAGCATGCGTACTGTCACCAACACATTAACTGCCATGCTGCACATCGACCTCCATATCCAAAATTCATAAACCATATAAGGATGTTACTCTCCACTTTAGTACTATCGGTACTCCGGTCTGTGGTTGAGAAAGTCACTAGCAACAGTTAGTGAGCAACTCCCACTGGATTCGGAGGATTCACGAGTCCAGGGGGATAAGTGAATCCGGGTCTCAGATCCGTGAATCCGGATCCACCCTGAGATTCACGAATCAGATTCGGTGTGTAGCCTTACCCGTGGGCGCAGACGATGGAACGTCCAGACGCCGTGGGACGGAGGACGGACCCACAACTCCCCCATGCGACGGGAGGAACATCAATGAGTCGGAGAGAACGAGGTCGTGAGGAAACAGGTCCTCAAAGAAAAGGGCATCGCGGGACTCGACGATGTAACATCGAGTGTGATCCCAAAAACGCCAGGCCTTCGATTGGCGGGAGACACCAAGGAAGGTACACGGGCAACCGCGAGGCTTGAGCTTGTCACCCTGGTGTGGGATAGGCAACCACATGATGGCTACGCAGTCCTATACATGAGCTAGACGCAGGTCGGTGCGTTCTCCACACGAGTGTTGGTATGGAGTGGACTCATGAGGAATGCGTCCATGGGGAATCCGGTTCCAGACCCACGTCATGTAGGTCATGGCCTTGAAGTAGAATCCATCAGAGATGCCAGATTCGACGCACATGGTGCGGACGGCGTCGGCCATGGTGCGGTTCCACCGCTGAGAGACACCGTTCTGGGCTGACGTGTAAGGCGCCGAATTCTCATGATGGACACCATGGGAGGCAAGGAAAAGAGTATTTTCCCCCATAAACTCACCCTTGCGATCAGAGCACAAGCGGCGGAGGGAGCGAACACACTCGCGTTTAGCGCGGACAAGCCAGTCCCGAGTGGTGGGAGCGACGTCGCTTTTCTGCCGCAGGTAGAAGACTAAGCGATAGCGAGAGTAGTCGTTCGTAAAGGTCAGAACGTAATAACTGTGCTCGCCAACGAACTCTTTCAAGAGAGGACCCATGACATCAGAGTGGACAAGGTCGAGCGGGGCGGACGCTCAAGAGAAAAAGAAGGGGTAGGTGGAACGGTGCATCTTGCCTTGAGTGCAATCGATGTACTATAGAGGAAAGGAGGCTGAGTCAAGACCCGTGGCTGGCTGTGTGCAAAGCATGCTGTCAGTAGCAACAGAGTGGACGTGACAGAGGCGGAAATGCAAGAGATGCGTGTGCTGCGGAGACAATGTGCTGGTAACGAATATGTGGCCAGTGTCAGTCAACGAAGAGGAGACAGAGGTGGGAGCAGACAGGCGTGGTACATGCCACAAGTTTCCGCGGACGGTGGCATGCAGAACGACACCACCGGACGGACATAACCACACAGTTCCCACCCCACGTGAATGTAAAACGTCCATACACACGCGATCAAGGGAGGTGACAGACAGGAGGCTGAGCTCAAGGCCAAGGACGAAGAGATCATCGGTCAAGAAGACATCACCCGGTGGACCACGGAAACAAACGATGCCGAAACCACAAACGGACAATACCTGGCCAGATCCCGTTCGAACTCCGGTGACATCGGTAAGGGGGCCAAGAACACTGAAGACCTCATGCGAGGCCGTCATGTGATGTGTGGCCCTGGAGTCGATGATCCAGGTCTCTGAAGGATCGTGGACCGGTGAGGTCAGGTTGCTGACAGTCACATGACAATGGGCGAGCAACGCTGACGAAGTGGACGGAGGTGCAAAACGCGAGTGCCAATCATCTAGCCACGCAACATTGTCTCAAAGAGGAGTAGGAGAAGAGGACACGTCAGAGGACAGGACGGACGGAGATTAAGGACATGATCGCAGCACCAACTTTGCCATGCAGGACGGGGAGGGACTAGCGACTACGCAACTCGCACTTCCCTGGGGAGGAGGGCGAGGAAGGCCGAGCAGGAAGGCGATGAACTGCTCCAGCTGGCGCTCGTGGGCGGAGGGTCCGACAGAGTAGACCGATTGCGGTGTGATGGTGCCGGAGTCTGGAAAAGGAAAGGAAGGAGCCGGGGATGGAGCAGCGGGTGCAGACAATTTTGGAGGAAGCTGAGGTGAGGCCGTCATGACTGGCGTGGATGCAACAGGAGCATCGACAGTCATGGCGCTGGTGGCAAGGCGGTGTTCGTGCTGGCGACGCATGGTGGCGATGACATGAGCCTCGTCAGTCTGGAGCAGACACGTGTACCACCCGTGTCCTGACTGGCCACAGTTGTGGCAGACAAGGTTGGCGTTGCCTGATCTGCTGGTCTGTTACTGAGTTCCTTTGCCCTTCTTGCCCTTCTTCTTCTTTCCAGATGAGGGGGAGCTGGAAGATGCTGCTGCTACTAGGGCGACGACAGTCTCTTAGGCGACAGCAGGAAAGGCAACGACAGGAGAGGCAAGGGACTCCGTGTGATAGATGTGCGACTACTGACGAGCTTCCTCGATGCGGAAGAAAAGCTCATACGCCCAGGGCATAAGAGTACCCTGGGCAGCCATCGTAGCGAGAATGTCCTGGGATTAATGGACGAAGACGACGGAGAAGGAATCGTTGGCGCCGCGCTTGATGGTGAGGAGCGCAGAGAGGGGGTGTGGCGCAGCATCTCTGAGGCGGCGGAGTAGGTCCTCTACGCACTGCTAGTAGGAGGTGACCGTCTCGGTCTCCTCCATGCGAAGGGAGTTGAACTCCCGGAGTAGGCGGCTGGTCTCAACATCACTGGACAGGCGATGAGGACGCGTGAGTACGTGCCAGGCTGCAGCTGGGTCAGGGAGGGCTCCGGTGGTGAGGTCACCAAGGAAGGGCTCAAGGGCGAGGCGTGTGGCTAGATGGGTGACAGGGACGAGAGCATGCACGGCACAACCGGCGTCGTAGACCTGGTCAGCATGGGTTGAGTCAAAGGATAGGACATATGAAGGCCATAGGCCCTCGCCTTGTGCTCGGATCCTGAAGCTGAGTTCCCAGCTCCTGCTCCTGCTGCTACTGCTCCCGATGCTGTTGCTACTACTCCTGCTATTGCTGCTGCTACTACTGTTGCTGTTGCTGAAGCTGCTATTGCTTCAGCTCCTACAGCTGCTACAAGAAAGGGGGACGAGGAGTCCCCCCACTAGAGGAGGACCCCTCCCCACTGGGGCTAGTGGCCATGTTATTTGGCCTCCTTTAATTTACCCTCCTTTGTGTTTTCTCTTATTTATTTTGTGCTATTGATGTCAGCAATGACATAACCAGTATTGTCAGCCTGAGATGGTTGACTTCAGCAAGTATTGTTGAGTATCTACAGATTTGCTGGGTTTATTTTTGTTGATGACGTCAGTAGTGACGTGAGCAATGACGTCAGCTGAAAGGTTGTTGACGTTAGCAGTGGCTGTTGCTGAAGCCGCTGCTACGCCCGCCATAAGGAGTCAGCTGGAGTTGCTGCAGTTGTACCTACTACTGCTACTGCTGCTGCTGTTTTTGTTACTGCGGCTGCTGCTGCTACTACTCCTACGGCTGCTACTATTGCTGCTGCTCTTGCTACTTCTGCCGGTTTGCTATTGTATCTGCTGCTGCTACTGTTGTTGCTGACATTTTTGCTACTACTACGGCTGCTCCTGGACTACTACGTGCTGCTGCGGCAGCTGTGGCTCCTGCAACGGCCGTGATGGTAGCAATAGCAGTTGCAATATCACCTCTGGGGTGGGGGATTCTCTTTCGCAATTTTTTTGTTTTTTTGTTACGTTTTTTCTTTTTTGGTTGTACAGCGAGTTCGCTGCTCGCTGCTCACAACGAGCAACGAGCAGCAAACTCATTGCTCGCTATCCGCTGCTTACTGTGGGCCATAAGTAGCAAACCCGTTGCTCGCAACTTGCAACTCGCTACGGGCAACGGGCTGCGAGCAGCTGCAGTTGCAACCGCTGCTTTTGTGGGCTACAGCTGCTACTGTAGAGGACTACGGCTGGCTACAACTACAGCTGCTGCTGATGTTTCCTGCAGGCTGCTGTTGGTTGTTGCTCGCTGCTGCTGCTGCTACTGCCGGTTGCTGCTGCTGCTCGCTGCTGGTTGCTGCGTGCTACTGCCACTGCTCCCGCCGGCTGCTGCTGCTGCCTATTGCGAGTTGCTGTTACTACTGCTAGCTGGCGCGAGCTGCTGCTACTACCAGCTACTACTACTGAGCATTGCTGCTGCTGGCTGCTGCTGTCACTACTCGCTGTTGCAACAAGCTGCTACCACGGTTGCTGCTTGCAACACGATCATACCTGGTCAACGTGCGTCGTCGTCGCGATGCCTGATGTCGCTGGCCGCTCACCTCCTCGCGTCACGAGTGAGGGTCAGCGCTACCAAAAACTTTCGGCAGCATTTCCCCTGGCCCATTGGCCGTGGGGAATTTTTTCATCTCGCCACGAGGCTGGTCAATGCTGCCAGAAAAAATCCGGCAGCATTTCCCCTGCACTGGCGCGTATGGAGGTCCGCCGGCGTTGTCTGGCACCTGTACGCCAGTCTTCTGCTACTGTTGCTACGCTATGGCTCTGATACCAAGCTGGAAATACTAAGTAGTTGGTTGGGGCAGCAGTGTTGTTGATGCAGCGTGCTGGCTTCCACGCTCGTTGCTTAGTCTGCTGGCCCCATAGTCCGCTACGATAGAGGCTAAGTCTGGATGCTCTAGGTTTGTTACTCAAAAGTGCGCGTGCCAGTGTTAGCGCTAGAAAGCCGCTGAAAACTGGAAGTAACTGGTAAGGAGTGAAGAATGAACAACAATGGGGGACCCCTCCAAGTTCTAGCTCCCCCTAGCTCTGTAGAGCTTGTTATTGAGCTAACCAGCGAGTGAGAAAGGACGGAGTTATTATATGTCCATCGTTTCGGTTGATAGATCTGTGATGCCCATAGTCAAAAACGAACCGACGGCGGTGTCCAACATCGAAACGGACACGCATGCAGTGTCCATAGTCGGAATCAAAAAGACAGCGATGCCCATACTTGAAAACGACATGATATCTGTGCCCTCGGTAAGGGTCAGTCATGGGCACGCTTGACATATGTTTCATGGTTTTAACTTACTTGACATAGATTTCAGCAACCATGCGGAAACGACTGTCGTCGACGGTCGTACGCATATTATGGAAAGAATGTGACGTGGTTTGTTAGGTCTCCGACGCCTCCATCACGGGGGTCTTACATACGATAATGCAACTTTTTGGCTCGTACAAACGCGCTACACATCATAAAGCCGATTGTGTCATCTCAGTCCGTTGATCGAAGGGTCCTGAAAGTTTAATAAATTGCACATTTGTTCTCCAAAAGCGCGTCCCTGTGTTTTAGCACGTTTGTATCTGACTTTGAAAGCCTGTCAGGTTTCACATTCTGCCGGTTTTCGAGTCGCAATGTGCATGCCATCATGCACGGCTACCATGTGCTTCCCACGGCTACAATCATACGTAATGCTAGAAAATATTTTTAATCCACATCGAGAGTTGCGGCTCGTGGGGGGTTCTCGCCTTGCAGTGAATTGTGGTGCATCGAAGCGTCTATGATGTTGCTCGTGCCCACAGCAGCCTCGTTGACGCCGCATGCGAGACGAACGAGGATATCCAAGTTATAAAGGGCCATGTTTTATGACCAAGGTGCCCATGATGTCTCCCGATGGCGGGGGCCACGTACTACAGAGATGGCGGAGCTATCACGTCACACTCGTTCCCACCAGACGATAGCGACGACGACGTGACAGATGATCTGTGCTTGACGCTCCAAACATCCACCGCCGAGAACGAAGATGCACCGACCCTTGCAGTCGATGGGGCCCCACGCCCTATAGCTAAGGTTCCCCTCAGGATGTCCCGTGTAGGCGAGCCTGTGCACTCGACCAAGGGCCTGCCGGTCGGGTGTGACGATGACACAAAGGCAGCCGACGCCATGGCGAAGGCTTTCTCTACCCGCATCACGGACCCCACCCCGCGTGCTACCCCGAAGAAGCGGAAGACAGCGGTGGATTTCCCCGGTGGCTCAACATACAAGAACATGGCCACATGCAAAGCCGCCATGGAAGAGTATGCGGTTCACAACCGCATGGCGCTCAGGTGGTTGAAAAGCGACCGCACTCGCTTTGTGGTGCGGTGCAAGCAGTATGCGACCAAGAAGTGCCCGTGGATCGTACGTGCTGCATACATCAAGAAGTCCGGAGCAGTCAACATCATGTCGTTCGTGGATGGCCACCTTTGTGACACCGGACTCGGCCGGGATAACCCCGTGCGCTCCATGAGGTGAGTTGCACGACAGATTGAGAGCACCATTGCGAAGGACCCGTCTGTGAAGTCCAAGGCGCTGCAAGTGGTTGTAACAGAAGTGGCCAACACGAAGGTTCCCTACACCACCCTTTACCATGCGAAGAAAGCGTATTTGGAGAAGATGTACGGCAAGAAGTCGGACTCGTGGAGGATGTTCCCAGGTTACGTGGAGCATGGCCATTTTCCCGTTTTGGTTTTGTCTACTCATTTTTTAATGCTTCGGCCATGAGATAGTTTAGGGACTAAACATGTTGAATATGTTATTTTATGCAGGTTCCGATGGTTGACCCTCTGGCCATCGCGAAAGGCGAGAAAGACCGTATCACGGGCGCCTTCGATCGAGTGTTCGTCACACCCGGTGCTTGCAGGAGAGGTTTTCAGTGCACCAGGCGGGTCCTCGGGCTTTCACCCACACTACATGGTGCGTATCAACCTTGCTTTTGTTTTTGTTTATAATAAAGGTGCATTGACCAAGTACTTGAGGACTGCAACTCATGACTCGTTTGTAAGAGGCGTTCATCTTTTTCATGAAATGTTTGACCACAGAGGACACGATTTCATTGGTGGATTCACACTAAGCCATGGTTGGTGACGTTTTCAGTCGAGCAATTGGTACCATTATTTTATGAGATAAATATAGTGCGGAGTAACTTGTTTTGTACTTGTTTCAGCTAAGTGTTCTGGTGTATGAGATGGACATGCTTGTTGTTGTGTGCACGTTCAATAGAAGGTGGCGTTTCTTTAAAAAATAGAAATGTGTTGCTTATCACATTCATTATGTATTAGTTTCATCTCAATTGAAGTGTAAATGTGATTTTTTTTTTAAATCAATGGATGGAGTTCATTAAGTCCGTTTTTCAAAATGAAAGAAGTCATGAGCCAAATTTCTTTGAAACATGAACTAATGCAATGATTTACACATGAGATCAATGTTGGATGGATTTTTATAGACACCTATACCAAGCAGTTTTTTTCATACATGGATGAGAAAGTGATTAGCCACCAAAAACCTGAATTCACATATGATGTATGATTTCTTGTATTACAGTCGCTTTTATGCCAATATGCCAACAATTAGAGCTATGAAATGTTACTTCGGAGGGCCACAACAAGTTAAAATTTTGTTTAGGAAAACAAGATAAAGACTTTTGAAATAGTTTTTAGTACAATTTATTGGAACCAGCTTACAATTTTGTTAGCATGTTCTAATGTCACAATTCTAGATGAGTTAAACCACGCAGTTAGCTTGATCTCTTACAAGTGTGAATCCAACCATATTGAATTTTTCTATGTATTGTACATGGGTTTGCTCCCCAAATTGATGTGATTTTACAGATAAAGTATGGGTATTGATTGTTTCTGTAAGTTAGTGCACTTGATCTTCGGTGATTCTAGTATCTTTGACGTAGAAAGACACGAATTCTAATGAACCATGCAGTTTGACCACCTAAAGTATGTCTTTCCATCAGTGATTGTACATGGGGGAGGTTCATAGTTTGGTTATGATTGAAATTTATACCTCATCATGAGCAATGTTCCATCCTTTCACGAGCATTGAGGGTATGAGACTGATCACATTCTTGTGAAACTAATGTGGATGTTGTGTTACCAATAACTCACTAATTTCTCACAATCTATTTGTACCAATTGTATGAATCTGTTTGAAATTCTTAATGATGGGAAAAATGTTCTTGGATGTGGTCTAAGGAAAATATTTTAAATTGACTCTTTCTTCACATATTGGTTTATGAGTCTTTGAAGAATAGAATTAGAAGAAAGGAGAAGCTATTAGTCATAGTAGAAACATTGAATTGCAAGTCCATGATCTATTATCATCCAAACATCAGTGAATGAATATTGATTCATTCTATTTAATCTTAAGTGTGTTAGCGCATTCATGGTTAAATAAATTATGATGATTGTATTCCGTTAGCTTAAAGTTTAAGAAAACATAAATGTTCATCCCATTTTGCATGTCATATGTCGCAAGGCATGCCAAGGCCTTGATGGTATTTATCTATATAGGAAGTACTCTCGTCACCATGGATTAAATTTGAAGAGGATGCACATTACATGAAGGAAGAGGATGTGCACACTAACAAGTTTTTTTGTAGTATGATTTGTCTTTAGTTAGAGGATTGACATCGTAGAAATTTTGTTAAAATACTTGTTATTCAGAAAAGTCACAATTTCAATCTTCTTACTCAAGACTAATTTTGTTTGAAAATTCTCTATGTTGATCTTCTAATGGAAGGATGTGGAAATTCGACAAAAGAACTTGTTAGTGGGCATAGTCACGATGTTCATCTTCTGAAGATGAGCGCAACAAGAGCTGGTTTTGTGAGTTGGTGGCAGCAACGTATCCCACCGCCGCACAACAAGTAACAACGGTCATTTCAGACCGCGAGAAAGGATTGGCCAACGCCGTCTAGGCCATGCTACCCGGGACGACCCACACGTACTACACGTGGCACCTTATGCGCAACGTGCAATGTAGGTGCCAGGGCAGGTCAGGCGCTCTCTTCTGGAAGCTGGCGCACGTGACGACGCAGGCGGATTGGGAGGCCTGCCTGTCCGAGATGCGCCGCACAGTGCCAAGGGTAGTGGACTACCTGCTGGGCGGGAATGGAGAGCCTGGCATCCCAAAGGAGCACTGGAGCAAGCTGTTCTGCCCTGTTTCTCGCGGTGGGCACACCATCAGCAACGCCATGGAGTCCCTCAATGGCAAGCTGGTGCAGCTCCGGAAGATGCATCTATTTTTTTGTTTCATGAACTTGCACGTGTTTGTGCAGAGACTATGGCACATTCGGCGCGAGATGGCACACGATGCCGAGGGCAGCATCGCACCGGTGCTCTACCTGAAGCTGAAGAACAACTGTGACCGCAGCAGGGAGCGTTCACTGGACTTAGATGGGGACGAGACCGGACCATGGTAAAGTGGCACAGTAATGCGTCGTAACGGCACTCCACGCGATGTCAACCTCACTACGAAAGACTGCTCGTGCGGGCGCTGGCGGGAGTATGGGGTGCCGTGCCCGCATGCATGCAGCCTCCTGATGGAGAACGCGCTGAACCCCATGGCATACGTCAACTTCGGCTACATGAACCTGAGCTACAAGCGGACCTACAACGCCCCGTTCCCATTGCCAAAGGTGCGGGAGGTGAAGCCGGCAGAGCCAAAGTGGAAGCAGCTAGGCCCAAGTCGCGGACGCGGGCGTCCAGCCACCTTGCGCTTGGACAGGTACACCAAGATCAAAAGTCGGCGTAATTGTGCCCGCTGTGGCAAGCAAGGCCATGTCCAGCGGGCATTTCCTAACATGGAGGCCCCCACCCCCGAGAAGATGGCGGCCACACGCGTTGCCGAGCTAGATGCGGAGCGTTGCATGAGGGCGTCCTGCCGGACGAACGTGGACGTCATGGGGTACTCAGGGGATGAGGCGGAGGATGCACCCCCTGCCGAAGAGGAGTTAGAGTTGGAGGAGGAGGAGGAGGAGGAGGATGAGGAGGGAGAAGAGGAAGGGGGGGATGAGGAGGAGGAAGAGGGCGGGGAGGGGGTTAAAGAGGGACAGGCGGGTGTAGAGGAGGAGGAGGAGGAGGGGGGGAGGGGGGACAGGAGGTCGTCGACCCCGTCTCAGTGTGCAGTGACGAGGAAGGGGTCGACCACCATGATGCCGATGATCGTGAGGAGGCATGGATGGCCTTCAATGCCAAGGTGGACAGCATCAACCGCTCCTTCCGCCTTTGGTGAGTCTGGGTCAACTAGTTTTCATTTCCATTACATTACCGCAACTCTGCTTTGAAGTTCATTCATGTCTTCTAACATGGTTTTTTTTCATGTGTGTGCTTTGCAGAGATCACCAAAGTGAAGTTCGTCAAGAGGATGTGCATGCCAGATCACAAGTGGCCCTGGATTGCACTCCTGCAGTAGATTAGCTTCCAGTTGTGGTGTGCTTGGGTTAGTAGTTTTGTTCAACTCCTAGTGACATGCAGTTCTAATGCCCAGTGGCTGAGCTTGTGTACACCTCCCTCCCCATATTGAATAAATTCCACATTCCTTCTGTGTGAAAATAATTCACCAGCAGAAACCACAAATGGGACGGTAGCTTTGTTCAACTATGGATGTGTTGTAGTACACAATGGTAGTAAGGCTGAAATTGTAGTGCACAATGGTGTCCACATATCTTTTCCCCAAAATATGTGCCTAAAGCACCTACCAAGTGTATATATAGGCTGTACACACGTTTATTTCATTCTCCTTCAATAAATTGTCTTACGGAACCAGAAATCTTAGTACTTGTGACCAACCAGACTTGACCGTCATCTTCCTCGTGGGAGTTGGTGCGACATTGGTGTATCAGACATTGTATTCCTACTTGTGGCAACCAACAAGTACAAGATATGTAGGCATGTGCCATTGTACAGCGACACACAACGACGCATCTCCAATGGATGCCTACACGAGTGAAGCAGAAGCAGAGGAGAGCATGGGGACGATGTCTTCTACGACAGAGGAGACGAAGAAGACGAAGAGGTCGACTCTCTTGATGCCGTTGAGGACATATCCTTTGATGCAATGGGATGTCGAGGACGGCAGGGATGTGGATGCGACTTGTGCCAGTGGCTTTGGCTGTGCAGTGTCCTGGATCCAAAGTGGTTAGATCCAGAGTGGATTGGGTAGTAGTTCCTCAATTAATACTTGAATGCCGAGAATCGTCATTGAAATCATTCAACAATGCCCATACTTGGGCCATCAACATTACTTCCATGCCCAGACTAGTCACATGAATAAGAATGTAGTGCCCATACTTGTCAATGAAATATTACTCAACTTCTCATAGTTAATGAAGCAATACCCCACTGCCCACAAATGTCACGTACTGAAATATTGGATACCCATATTTGTCAGTGAAATATTTCTCGCATACCCACACATGTCAATGCAATACATCTCCGATACCCATACTTGTCACTTCAATAAAAGTCGGAAACCCACAAATGTGAATGCAATAAAAGCCGGATGCCCATACTTGTCACTGAAATGAAACTCACATACCCAGAATAGTCAACGCAATAAAAGTTGGATGGCCATAGTTGTTACTGAAAAAATACTCGCATATCCACAAATGTAATCGCAATATAACTCGGATACCAATAATAGTCACTGAAATAATACTCGCATACCCGGAAGTGTCAAAGAAATAAAAGTCGGATGCCCATACTTGTCACTAAACTAATACTCGCATACCTAGAAAAGTGAAAGCAATAAAACTCGGATGCCCATACTTGTCACTGAAAGAATACTCGCATAACCAGAAATGTCAATGCAATAAAACTCGGATGTCCATACCTTCATCATCGAATGCCCACTACGGACTCGGTGGCTCGGTCCATGTCCACGGCTCCCATGGCTCGGGACAGTTGGGCGGCCTGCTACTTGGCATGAGCACTACCAAGTTCCAAGCCATGTGCTCCGGAGTCACAGGAGCTCGAGCCCATGATGGTTCTTCATGTCCCAACTCTCGGTTGCGTGCTACACTGCGGTCCAACCGCTCCTTCCATGCGACCCATGCCCGATGTGCCGCCCGGGGGTCCGCCACGGAAGTACCCCATCCATGATGTGCCGGACCATTGGACGGACGTCGTTGTCCATGTCAATCCAACGTGTTAGTCAAAGTCCGACAGGTGGAGTTAACTTAGCGCATTGTACTGACGGAGAAGCACCCCAAATGCACACGTTAGTTACCGTTCATAGTGCGAACCGGTACAAAAACCAGGTTCACTAGTTGAACCCGTTCGCGTGACCTTGAGTGGACGTCGGCACATGCCGCCGAAATCCCTTGATGGTGCGCACCGCGTCGGCAAATTCCATCGTGGACAATATGTGATTGGCGATGGCCGCGTCCATCCGGCGTGCATTCATTGGCGATATCAATGTCCTCCTCTGTGCGACGTGCAAACGTCGGCTACAACGCGAAGATATCGGTCCACATGCATGGCAAGGACAAAAGAAAGCAGAGGCTACGAAGCTAGGCTGTCAACATGCGAGGTTCGTTTATGACATGCAAGACCATGAAGACTGAATACTTCGATCGAATAGTGGATACAGTAGACAAGATTTTCGTTTTTTCTTGCAAAATGAAACCATGGGCACCGTTGTCATCTCGTTTCCGACAAAGGACGCCGCATGCATGTCAGTTTTGACTTTGGACACCGCCGTCGGTTCGCTTTCGAGTATGGACACGGTGGATCTATCGACCGAAACCATGGACTCCGGAGTATTTATGCCCCAATCAGAAAATAGTCCCAGACCTGTTTTCTGGCAGGCAGGTTTTTCTTGGTCAGCTCTGCCAGACGGCCGACAGCTCAAAACCCGGGCGTTGTCCGTTTTGCCTGAAAAATGGACCATACTATATTACCGACGCTGCGAACGCAGTCATGTGGTCTCCAACTATACCAGATTCAAGAACTCTGACCAACACAACCTTTACCTTCCCATCACGACGATAAAACTACTTAACACTGCATTTTCCTATGCGTGAGACTCAATGCTCCGGCTCAATGCCTTCAATGCATCTATCACCGCGTCTCCCTCGATTCCCAATCTGACCCAATCTAAATCATTCAACGACTCTGTGAGCCACTTTCTTATTGCCATCTTCCCTTGTACTCTTCAACGTCATGTTTGGCTTATATTTTCCATTTTTGCAACCAAACGTGGTAAGAAGCTACGATTGTGCCTTTTACCTTTGAATTCAACTTCTTCAAACTAGTTTGTCTCTGCAAGTTCATAATCAATGAACCCCGCTGGCACCACCAACTCTTCAGTGCTTTCACTCTTTGGTGGAAACACCCCCCTCCCCCCCCTCTATTCATTCCCACCATATTATTTCCTTGAAGGGCCAGGTTCAACCCATGGGAATTTCTGGCGCGTAGGTATCCCCCTCGCCTCGGTCGGATGCGACCAGGGGCAAAAGGGGAGGCTTTTCTCTTCAGGTTCAAACCCCGGTGGGCTTTTGTGCTAACACGCCCCATACCCGCCAGGGTCTAAAAAGAAACTTTCATTTCGGTGGTTCCGCTCGAATGCCTTCTGCCAGCGTCGGCACGATACGACTTGCGCTAGACGACGGATTCTGCCTGACAGGACGAGCTGTCAGTCGTCGTGCTTTGAGCCGCAGATGCAGATGTTTTGTTTTGGAGAAACTTGCGTGAAAAGCACATTTGTTCACGAACAGGCATTGGTTCGCGTAATCTGAATGACCACATCCCAGAATGTAAAATATCACACCAAGTTTCAATGTCAAATGTGTCGGCGAACGCCAGGTTGTGCACCACCGGTGTCTCGGTTGGCGGGAAAGCTGCCACTTCGGAATTACGTATGCGCAAAGGTTCAATATAATTTGATTGTTTATGTTCATATTACTTACTTGAAAGCCGGCTGTCGCTACCTTTTCAATGACATCACTTGAAAGTTCACTCACAAAACCAACAAATTTCTATAGCTAGTTTTCATGAGCAGAAAATTGCTGAGCTTGTCGAGCGCCGGGAAATTTAGAGCGGTGGGTAGGGGTCACCGCCAGCAGCGAAGTCGTCGATGGGGGTAGCTAACGACAGAAAACATTGTACGGGGGGTGTGAAATCGATCGCCTTCGATGGCGGTACTTCGAACTTTACAGCATCTACCCACTTCTTGAGTACCCCCATCGGGTTCTTTAAGAGAAGAAGTGCGAACACGTGAAGGCCGAAAGCCCAACAAGAAAATAGCAGCGAAGTCCTAATCCAAGTCAGCGAACAGCGACCAAGTGTAGATGCACGTCTTTTAACTTTCAGGACTTAAACCGCGTCAGAAATCCGCCGCACCGCCGGTCCGTGCACACAGCCAGCGGCTAAGTCCGAGCGAACGTAGATGCGGACTATTCACTCAAAAGATGAAGCGCTAAACGACACTCTAACGTTCCGAAAAGGACACACCCGCCAACTAATGTTGACACGGACCAAAAGTAACCGTCGCCGAGAATCGTCCACGAAAGGACTTACGCAATAATAACGAATCATGACGAGTTCGCATGCGATAGGGGAAAAGAAAAACGTTGTAAAGGACAAAAGTTTCGACCTAAGGTCTCTCAACTCCTGAGGCGACACCAACCGATGAAGTAAGACGAAACGTCCTCGACCACACGAAGTAAGGGCAACGGGCGAGGGCTATCATATGACCGCCACTGTTTTTTTTCTCTTTCTCCTCACAGACGTTTTGTCCAACAATTGAAAAACCCAGGTGCGAACATGTGCTACATAATTATGACAATTGCAGTTCTGTGAATGTTAAAAATTATTTCACAGTTTTAAGTACAAACAACATGATGTTTCCCACACAACAGTGATTGTTATTTAATTCTACTATTTAAACATTAGTTTCTACTTTCCTTATCACATGAAATTGTACGATTAGGCATGTAGATTTATTTTTCTAGACTAGTTTTAGAATATTTAGCAAAAAATTGGATAATATAATGATTAAAATAGTGTTGAAATGTCTCCATAGGTTTTTAGCAAAATCATTTCACAAGGAATGAAATATTTCAATTTAAACGATTATTCATTCATAAAATTGTTCTTTTCATCTTCAATTTAGATTTAAACGCTTATAAATGAAGCCGGGTTTCATTACCAGGTGAATTGTTGCACCGTTAACAAAAAGAAAACCGGATCAAGTCGTTCTCAGCTCCGGCTGTGTGAATTGTTGCACTTGTTTTGGTGTTTTGTCCTTAAGCGTTGTTTCTTTCTCCTGAAGAAAAACGCCTATTCGTACAAAAAGGACAACTGTATAGTCAGCAAAGGCTTGTCCTCTTTCGCTAGCGCACGTTTGTCCTATCCTCAACAGTCCTCGGTCAAGAGTCCACTTGAGATTCCCTTCTAAAGTACCCTAATACGTCACATGGTTCGCGAGACTGCGGTGCGGCAGATTGCTGACGCGGTTTAAGTCCCGAAATTTCAAAGACGTGCATCTATGCTTGGTCGCTGTTCGCTGACGCGGATTAGGACTTCGCTGAGAAAATAGACACGATTCATGCAGTGAACATAACAAAAATACAAAGTCAAAACTTAACAGCCATTTGCTCGGTTACGCCAACACTTGAAGAGATGTATCCACTTTATATCCAATACAACGTTATACCACAACTTACATACTTGATTCTATTTTGGAATTGACAAAGAACTCTGTGTTCGTTGGGTCCACCATGAGAATGAGAGACTGGTAAACCAGATGAAAATGAAATCAATTATTAAATCTCAAGAAGTATGGAAATCCATACCAAAGAGCTGAATTTATTCTTCCTCACATATTTTATATGTAAATTCTTTCATACTTAATGAGTCACTTTCTTAAAAATAATGATTTTTTAAAGAATGATTTTTTTTGAAAATTAATAGAAAAAAAATAAATTTAGTAGAAATAGATTAAAGTTTTAAAATATTATATCTCTATATATCTATATGTATTCGCCAAAAGTTTCATTTATAAAAAAAAATGTAGAAAAGAATATTTTTAGCATACATATAGATATGAAACAATATATAGAAATACATATATATGACACATATTTGTATAAATGTAGATAAAGATAAAGATATATATATTGATATAGATATACATGTAGATATAGATATAGATATAGATATAGATATAGATGTAGATATAGATATAGATATAGATATAGATAAAGATATAGATATAGATATAGATATAGATATAGACATAGATATAGATATAGATATAGATATAGATATAGATATAGATATAGATATAGATATAGATATATATAGATATAGATATAGATATATATATAGATATAGATATAGATATAGATATAGATATTGATATTGAAATAGAAATGGATATACATACAGATATAGATATAGATAGAGATATAGATATAAATATAGATATAGATATAGATAAATATATAGATATAGATATAGATATAGATATAGATATAGATATAGATATAGATATAGATATAGATATGGATATAGACATAGATATATATATAGATATAGATATAGATATAGATATAGATATAGATATAGATATAGATATAGATATAGATATAGATATAGATA
>SZWC01009394.1:93942-108105 GCA_023375785.1 Penium margaritaceum | reverse complement strand
ATGCTTAACAGTAATGTGCTTCATCCATGCATGAAACACACCAGAATATTCTGCCATGGCAAGGACACTCTGGTTGTTATAGTGCAGAATGATGGAAGGCACGGCCTGCCACAACTCACAAAACAAGTGCTACAGCCACACCGCTCAAGCAGCCCCAACCCCCAATGCACCATCCTTCTCCTCTAATGAGCTATGAACAATTCAACCCTGCTTTCTACTGCACCACGACACAACCGTGCCTCCCAACAAGAATACGTAGCCTGTCCGACTGGACCGATCAGTAATTAAGACAAAGTCACTGTTTGTGAAGCGGTTGACCACCTCCGAACACTGCTAACAAAAGCATGACCCAAGATATGGTGCAAAAGCCATAAACCGCACCATTTGCATGGTTGTATGAGGGCTCTCACACAAGGGCACTGCGAGAACTGTGTCAGAAGGTTGACGGCGAAGGCAATGTCAGGCCGAGTGGTTGTGTTTGAGTACATGAGAGAGCTAATGAAGCGCAAGTACAAGGTCACACCCACCGTCTTGTCAATGCGCCGGATAGCAACGGTCTAGGAAACGGGTCCCGACATGGGAGGCCGCCAACCGCTCTTGGTATTGCAACCAAGATAACATATCACCCTCAAACGAGGGATCCACACTTTAGGTTCGTTTGGTTTGCAACCTCACGAAGTCTGCATGTTGGTCTTTAGTGTCTACCTTTGGTTGGACACTCTGTGAGGAGTCTCAAAGGCAAGAACTATAAATGGATGCATGCAAGGTACAGGCTTTTATACTTGCAGAGCTTTTGCTAAAGCGTCTCCTTGTAGTGGCTCCACTCGAGCCAACCTCAACCTACATTCCTACTTGGCGCGTCCTTAGACCGCCAAGTGTCATCCTCAAGGCAGGCTCTAGTAAGCTTCCTAAAAGCTTCCTGTCCCAGTTTTGGCCACAAAGAAAATTGCGGCCGTCGCGGGGTTTGAACCCAAGACCTCTCGTTCGAAACTCCGGTGCCTAATCAACCAAGCCAAAAAGGTATGATTCTTATGATGAGCCACAGGGCACATACCCATTATGGGCAGTGCATTCCTGGCCCATCTCAGAACAGACCAAGGGGACATACTCCATAGAGCAGTGCATGCCTTGTCTGTATGTGTAGCTAGCCAGCTAGGCAGTGCACAAGGTGCATACTATTTCAACAAATCTATCCCTTGCACCTCTGTCCATCTGTCGCTTACTGGGCTCCATCAATGCCTTGGCGCTCACCCTTCTTCTGCCGCACTCCTCATACCGAATCCACGAATGCCTGGGTAGTGCAAGTCGATCTCCGACAGCTTGGTCATGCAGTGAGCAAGCATGCTCTTTGTTTTACACTGCTACAAGTCCACCACGTTCTTCATGACCAGGTCACGTGAGAAGTGGTAACGTATGTCGATGTGCTTTGTTCGCTGGAGATGATCTCGTCTTCAGCCATCGAGATGGCACTCATGTTGTCCACGTGTACGACCGTGGCATCCTTCTGTGGCACCGTCATTTTGCCAAGCAGGTTGCGCAGCCATTGAGTCTCCTTGCACACCTCAGACAGAGCAACATACTCTGCCTTGGCCGTGGACACGAAAACACAATCCTGCTTCCTGCTGGCCCATGAGATGGCAGCGCCATTCAAGATGCACACGTATCCAGAGGTGGATTTCCTGTCGTTGAGATTTCCTCCCCAGTCAGCGTCGGTGTAGTACTTCAAGCGAAGGGGATCCATTCCTTTTTGGCCTCTAAGGACGAGGCCCATGTGACGTGTCTTCTGCAGGTAGCGCAAGATGCGCTTGACTGCCTGCCAATGTTGTAGCCCAGGGTTGGCCACAAATCTGCTCACTTGTCCCACAGCATAGCAGATGTCCGGACAAGTCCCTACCATGGCGTACATGATGCTATCCACGGCGGACTGGTAGGAGATGTCTTGCATCTCCCTTTGTTTTGCTTCGTTGCTTGGCAACATGGAGGCCTTCAGCTTTGTATCGGTTGTCATTGGGGTGCTGACAGGCTTGTAGTCTTCCATGTAATAGCGCTTCAGTACCTCACCAATGTATTTGGTTTGGTTGAGCTCAATGGTGCCTACTACTCGGTTGCGGTGGATGGCAAACCCAAGGTAGTACTCAAGAGGAACCATGTCCTTCATCTTGAACCTTTTGCTGAGGTCAGACTTCAGCTCATCCAGCAACTCGACCGAAGATGAGTAGATGATCAGATCATCCACGTACAGCGTAACCAGCATCAGCCCTCTCCCATCATCGCGCACGTACATGCTTGGGTCATTCTGGCAATGCACGAAGGAGAGGCCGGTCATGAAACCGTCCATCTCTTTGTACCACATCCTTGGGAACTGTTTCAGCCCGTACAGCGCTTTCACCAACTTGCACACCTTGCCCTTGGGAGCTTCGACTCCTTCGGTCACCTCCATGAGCACTTCCTTGTCAAGCTTCCCATAAAGGAAAGTTGTCCTGACGTTGATCTGGTGCATCTCCAAGTTTTTTGCGGCTGCAATGCCAAGGAGAGAGCGGATGGAGGCAAAGGTCACGACGGGCGCGAACGTCTCATCGTACTTGGAGCCCGGGCGTTGAGTGAACCCTTTAGCCACTACCCTTGCCTTGAACTTGTCGATGCTGCTGTCTTGCTTCTTCTTCACTCGGAGGACCCACTTGGATCCCACCACGTGGGCCTTGTCGTGTCTGTCCACCAGCACCCACGTGCCGTTCTCGGCAATGGACGCGAGCTCGCTATCCATTGCCTCCTTCCACTTGGCGGCATCTGGGCCATTCATCGCCTCCGCCACTGTAGATGGCTCTCCCTGAGCCATGCACGACCAGCTAAGGCCAGTCCAATCATCCTCATACCGTAAAGGTGCTTTCTTTGGTCACAAACTGTGCCAAGGTGCTGGTGCGTCTTCTTGCTTTGGTGCAGGTGCTTCCACAGGTGGTGGTTTGTCGTCGTCGTCGTCGTCGTCGTCAGAAGAGTCAGAAGAGTCAGACTCCAAGTCAGACTCGGAAGATCCAGACGCCTCAGTATCCGCGTCCATGTCTGATGACGCGTCGTCCTCCGCAGCTACTCTCCCATTCCCACCACATAATGGCAAAGCAAGCCAGTTTTCGGGTGCTTGGTCTCCGGAATCAAGCAACACTATCCACTCTCCCGCTTTGGGAGCGAAGATCGGGTCCATCGGCTCACCCTTTCCAAGGATGCGTTCGTCGAACACGACGTCGCGGCTCCTCACCAGCTTGCCTGCTGCCTGGTCCCAAAGCCGATAGGCTTTGTGTGATGTGTCGTACCCAACCATGACGCACTTCCTGGAACATGCCTCCAGCTTGCCTCCACCTTCTCCCGACTGGATCTTCACCCATGCAGTTGACCCAAACACCTTCAGATGAGATGCATTGGGTTTCTTTCCCGACCATGCTTCTTGTGGGGTCTTCAGCTGCTTGTCCTACTCCTTTCCATGCTTCCGCAAGGCGGTTGCTGGTGTGAGATTCAAGAGGTAGCAGGCCGTTGTTGCTGCTTCTGCCCAAAAGCGAGGTGGGAGCTTAGCGTCGAAGAGCATGCTTTGCACCATACCGAGTAGGGTCTCGTTCATCCTCTCGGCAACGCCGTTGCTTTGGGGGTTGTAAGGGGTGGCTTGCTTGTGGCGGATGCCATGATGCTTGAGCCAAGGCTTGCATGCCTCGTACTCACCCCCGTTGTCACTTCGGAGCGCCTTCACCTTCTTGGACGTTTGCCGCTCCACCATGGCGACGAACTCAAGGAGCTTCTCCTTGACCTCTCCATTTGTTTTGAGGAAGTAGATCCACAACTTGCGGCTGTGGTCAATGAAGGTCAGGAAGTACTTGCTTCCTCCGTTAGACGGTGTGCGAAAGGTTCCACACACGTCACTGTGTATCAATTCCAAGATGTGCTCCGCTCATTCACCTCCTCTCCCAAACGGCTTCTTCTTTGCCTTCACTTGGAGGCATGGTTCACACAATGCACACCCTCCGCCATGCTTCATGGTGCACCATTCCACGGACTACCTCTTGCTCTAGGATCTTTTGCAGCGTGATGTTGGCCACATGGCCAAATCGCCGGTGCCACAGCTCAGCGTTAGTGTCCTTGGTCGATGTGGCGGCCGTAGTAGTCGCCGGCGGAGCATCCTTTGGCTCCGGTGCCACTGTCTTGGTGGCACATGCGAGTCCTTCATCCGACGCCTTAGTGACTTTGGTTTGAAGCACGTAGAGGCCGTCGAGTCTTGGAACTTGAAGCATGAGGTCGTCTTTGGTGTACAAAATCTGGATGTCCTCGTTTTTTAGGGCCACCGATTCCTTGTTGGTGAACACCACTGTCATGTTGTTGTCGGTGATTTGTGACACGGACACTAGGTTGGCTGCAAAGGAGGGCATGTACACCACCTTTTGAAGGTTGACCACCTTCTCCGCATCATTCACATTGAACATGATCACCTTGTCCCCTTCGCCCATGGCTTGGACGACGCCGCCGTTTGCACACTTGATGCGCATGACAGATTTGTCCATGGAGACAAATCCACCCTTCTCTTTTGATGAGTGGTGGTTGGTGCCCGAGTCAAGGGAAAATGCCCCGGGCCTAAGGATCGCTGCGCCCTTCATGGGCAGCCCCCTAGCCATCATGTTGCTGAGCTCCTTCTTCTCCTTTCCACCTTTGCTCCTGCCTTCTTTCATGGGACTACGGCAGTCCCTAGCCCAGTGCCCAGCCTTGCCATAGTTGTGACAGTTGCCTGGCTTCTTGGAACTCTTTTCGGCACCGTTGCCTTTCCCTCCACCGCCATCGCTTCCGCTGTTGCCTTGACTGGAGCGAGAGCTTGCACTTTGTCCACCGAAGTGAGAGGCATAGGCTGAAATGTTTGCCTTAGAGCCACTGCGTCGCATGGACTCGTTGTGGACGTGTTCGGCGACAGCCTCGTACGTAAGATCTACCTCCTTCCAACCACCAAACACGGTGATCAAGGAGCCCCAGCTTTCCGGTAGCGCCATTAAAAGGATCCTGGCCCGCATGTTGGAGTCAAGATTCCATTCCATTTACTGGACCTCCTACAGCACGTTGTCGAACGACTGCAAAAATGCGGGTATCGATGCTCCTTCGCTCACCCTCATCGACATCAACCGTTGGAAGATGAAGAGTCGGTTTGCTATGGCGTTTGATTGATGCACGCGTGCGAGTTTTGCGTAGGCCTTGGCAGCCAACGTGCATCCTGTGATGTGNTTCATGACAATCTCAAACTGCCATTTCCACAAGGGAAACCCTGTCCCCGTGAATTTGGACATACCCGCCTCAAGGCGGGCTTGAATCGGATCCGCCATTTCCTGGGGTTGCTCGTCTTCTCTGCTTCACTGCTACTATGCTTTGTTGAGGCCAATGAGGCTGATGAGGCTGCTGATTGCGACCATTGTCAAAGGTGCAGTTGGTTCCGTTGCATACCCCTCTCGCCGATGATCGCCTAAGGCGATGGTGCCGTCATGAGAGAAAGGACTCGGGGTCGTACCACCTTCTAAAAAATGGGTAGAGCTTCATCCCGTTGGGGCTCGAGGGTCATGTCCAACATGGACAGAGCTGTTCGTCATCCCCTAGTCCGCCACGTGCGTGCACCCTACCTAAAGAAGCCGATGGAGCCGATGGATCAGATGGAGCCGTCCAATGGTCATGTCCCTCTTGTACCTGTGCGCCCTGCAAGACCTCATGCTAGTCGGTCTTGGAAGCGTGCCTTAGAACCAGACGTGTGGGCCAATAACCCTTTGGCAATGCGCCGGATAGCAACGGTCTAGAAAACGGGTCCCGACATGGGAGGCCGCCAACCGCTCTTGGTATTGCAACAAAGATAACATATCACCCTCGAACGAGGGATCCACACTTTAGGTTCGTTTGGTTTGCAACCTCACGAAGTCCGCATCTTGGTCTTTAGTGTCTACCTTTGGTTGAATACTCTGTGAGGAGTCTCAAAGGCAAGAACTGTAAATGGATGCATGCAAGGTACAGGCTTTTATAAATACAGAGCTTTTCCTAAAGCTTCTGCTTGTAGTGGCTCCATTGGAGCCAACCTCAACCTATAGTCCTACTTGGTGCGTCCTTAGAACGCCAAGTGTCATCCTAAAGGCAGGCTCTAGTAAGCTTCCTAGAAGCTTCCTGTCCCAGTTTTGGCCACAAAGAAAATTGCGGTCGTCGCGGGGTTTGAACCCGCGACCGCTGGTTTGAGACTCCGGTGCCTAATCAACCAAGCCAAAAAGGTATGGTTCCTATGATGAGCAACAGGGCACATACCCATTATGGGCAGTGCATTTCTGGCCCATCTCAGAACAGACCAAGGGGACATACTCCATAGAGCAGTGCATGCCTTGTCTGTATGTGTAGCTAGCCAGCTAGGCAGTGGAAAAGGTGCATACTATTTCAACACGTCTCCCCCAACTCTGTTAGATCATCCACCTTCAACAAATCATGCCCTTCAGGTGTAATGAGGAGGTTGGCAAATCGCTCTCCCACAACTCCAGAAAAGTGTGCCTGGTGCAGCAATAGTGTCTGGTGCCTGCGATCACACATGATCTCCATCCCGATGAAAAAAGTTGCATGACTGAGTTCCTTCATCATGTTGAGGACTGCTTTGGCCTTCTCCATGGCCTTCATCAAAGAAGACATGATCAGGATGTCATCAACAAAGACCAGGATGGCAGTCCAGTGCTCAGCCATCCTTCGAAGGAAGTGCAATGGATCTTTGCAACTGTGCACGTAGCCGGTACAAGTAAGTCAGTTGGTGATCTCCCTACTCAGCACTAGATTATTTGCTTGAGGCCATACAAGATATTGCAAAAGTACCATGCCTTGTCACCAAACTTCAAGAAAGGTGGCTTGACCATGTACATCTCCACCTTGAGAGTCCCATGGAGGAATACATTATTCACATCCATCCGGTGTAGCTCCTAGTCGTGCCGCAGAAGGAAGCCAAACAGAGCACAAGCTATGGTCATATAGCCAACAGGACTAAAGGGTTTGGTGACATCAACACCCTCAACTTGTGAGGTCCCCTTGGCCATCAAGTGAGCCTTGTAGCACTCCAGTGAGCTTTCAGGGGTCAATTTTTGTGACCCACTTGGCCTATATGGTGTATTGCTCAGGCAAAAGGTCGACAAGCTCATAGAAACCATGATCTTGGATGGCTCTGACCTCGTCTACATAGGTAATGTGCCACAATGTCACGTCCTCTACCAAGAGGGACTCCTTCCACGTGCCTGTATCAGGCACAATCATGGGGGAGCTCCAGGTGGCCAGGACAGAGGCATATAGCATGGATCTGACCACAACAAAGTTGGCTATGACATCGCAAGCGACCGAGAACTCATGAGGGACCAGCTAGTGGCCTACCAAGAATGCTTGGTGTACATTGGTGTTGTCCTCTTGCTAGGGCTAAGGACTTTTGTGGTGGGCTTTCCAGTCTCAGAGTTATGAGCAGGGAATCTCGGCATTGAGTCAATCGCCCGCTAAGCCTTAAGAGGCCAGTGGTCGAAGGTGACCACCATGCTTGTGGGAGAAGCTAGAGCCTGACGTACTTACCTCGGGCCTGAGGGCAAGCTTCGGAGATGCAGCTACAGAGGCTGGAGACGCATGGAAGGATATAGGGGAGGTAATTGGTACAGGCACAAGTGAGGTAGGAGGGACAAGACCAGTTGTGCAAATGGAAACTTGCACATGTACAAGACCAGGCGTGCTAGTGGCAACCGACACATTCACATGACCAGGTATGCTAGTGGGGACTGACACTGGCACATGCTCAAGAGTGAATGTGGGGGCCGATGAGGCCACTTAACCAACGACCATGATGGTTAGGCCATATCCAACGACAAGGAATTTCCTCTCTCTGGCGGCTCGACGGCGCCTCCCGTCGCCGCACTTGGGCATGCAGAGGGGAAATCTTCAATATGCTCCCACTTGCAGCTGCCATGCCCGCTGCTCTTGCTTGCGCTCACTCATCTTCCCCTATGCCCTCCAGCCCATCATAGCTGTTCATCCCAAGTCCGGTCACGCTCGATGCGTGCCGGTCGACGGGTTGCGCTTTGGTCAATCAATCCGCAAGCATGTTGTGCATGTTGCAATGCTGCAGCACCACCTGCCCCTTTTCAACCATGTCCCGTGCGTAGTGATAATACCCGTCGATGTGCATTGTCCTCCTGTACTGCGTCGGGTTGTTGGTCAGCGAGATTGAGCCGGTGTTGTCCTCTTGCACTATCGTAGGCTCCTGCTGCTGCATGCCCACGTACCCCAGCAACCTGCGGAGCCACACTGCCTCCTTGATTGCCTCGGCCAGTGCGATGTACTCTGCTTCCACTGTGGAGGTGGCAACACAGTCATGCTTTCTACTGCACCGCAAGACGGCTGCACTAGCGAGGAAGAACACGTAGCCGGATGTGGACTTCTGCTTGTCCACATCGCTCTGCGCAGCCTACACCACCGCATGCGCCTTGCACCCGAACACTTTCAGGTGTGCCACACTTGGCTTGTGCCCACTCCAAACCTCCTGCGGCGTCTTCCAGCTGCTCCTCCCCTTGAGTACGATTGTAGGAGTGAGGTTGATGGTGTAGCTTGCTGTACGCACAGCTTCAGCCAAGAAGCTTCTCGGCAATTCCGCATCCACCAACATGATCCTTACCATGTTTAGCAGCGTCTGGTTTGCCTGCTCCGCCACGCCATTTGACTGAGGCAAATACGGTGTAGCTTGTTCCCATTTTATTTCCTACCCCTTCATCCACCCGCAACAGCCCACGTACTCTCCGTCGTTGTTGCTTCCTAGTACTCTGACCTTCCAGTCAGTCTACCTTTGCATCGCAGCAACATACTCCTTCATTCGGTCCAAGACCTCGCCTTTCTGCTTCATGAAGTACACGTAGAGTTTCCTGCTATACTCATCTATGAAGGCGACGAAGTAACGCACGCCGCTCTTTGGCGCCGTCTTGAATGGTCCGCACACGTCACTGTGCACGACCTCCAGCAGGTCCAAGGCACGATTCATGTTCTCATTGAACGGTTTGCGCCGTGCCTTGCCCAAAATGCAAGGCTCGTAATTTTTTTGCTTTGCCACAACTGTCGCCTCTTCCACACCATCAATGACGAGGCCGCGTACCAGCTTGCGCTTCGCCATCTCCTTCATGAATGCGAGTGAGGAATGCCCTTGTCGTCGGTGCTAGAGCTCCAGATCAACCTCCCCCCCTCCTTTGGCCAGGTTGACGGTGCGTTCTTGCAAGTCTGCCGAGTCTGTCGTCATGGGGATAACCTTGTTCTCCACAATGTAGAGGCCTCCCTAGCCTCTAGCACGGGCTCGCCACCACCGTCCTTCCGCACGACTGCCCCTCTTCTCCTGAAGAGCACCTCGTACCCCTTGTCAGTCAGACGGCTGACACTTAGAATGTCAGCCAAGCCGGGTACTTGCTGCACGTCCTTGATAACGCGCTTCACCCTCTTCCCACCAACCACCACCTCCACGTCCACGTCTCCTTGGCCAGCCGCCAGCTCCACCTTGTCGTTCGCGACTATCATGGATTTGCTGGATTTGGTGTAGTTGATGAACCCGACCTTCTTGACCTGGGTATGCTTCTCCGCTCCGAAGTCAAGGCATCGCCAGTTGGCCTTCTTGAGATAGTGGTTTGAGTATCATTCAGGAGCGCACTCTTGCCTTTGGCGTCCTTGCCGCCGGCCTTTGCCTCCTCGGTGCACTCACCGGCCCAGTGGCACTCCTTGCCACAATTTTGGCATGCACCCTTCTTGGCGCCCTTCTTGTCGCCTTCATGTCCGCCACCTCCCTTGGCCCCGCTTCTGCCACCATGTGTTTTGGTGATAAGGGCCAATGAGGACAACGAGGACTCTCCACAGCTCTGTCGTTGCGCCTCGTTTTGGATGCGCTCTGCGACCGCGCCATAGGTGAGCTTGTCCTCTGCCCATCCTCCCAAGACGATAATGAGATGGCTCTAGATGTCAGGAAGAGCCATGAGGAGGCTCATCGCCTACAGCTGCGTGTTGATCTTCCACCCCACATCATTACACTATGAGGCGAGCGACTCAATCTGCTGCATGGCAGTGATGACATCATCTTCCTCCTCTGTTCTCACCATCAGGAGTCACTTCATTGCGAAGATTTTGTTCGCCAGCGACTTGGATTGATGGATGGCACATATTTTTTACCAAGCCTCGGCTGCCACCTTGCAGCCCTGGAAGTAGCCCCACTACGACTCGGCCGTCCCAGACACCAGCAGCATGAGAGCTTCCATGTTCTTATTTGCAAAGGCCTCCTTCTGCGCTTCCGTTGTCGTCGCTTCGTCGAGGGCTTTCGTTCCCTTCATGACCTCCAGCAGCCCCTTATGCACAAGGTGCACCTCGAAGTGCCACCTCCATAGCTCGTAGCCAGGGCCACCTGCATACTTCTGGATGGCCTGCGTCTCCTTTTGCGCCATTTGCGTAGTCTTCAAATCTCAAACCTCAGAGCATGACGGCGATGGGACGGGATCGTCATCCACGACAACGATCCCGTCCGCCGCGAATGCCTTGAACGATTTGTAGACCAGTCAGGGCGGTGGGCCCATAACCCTTTGTCAGAAGCCGGGATGCGGTTCCAACGTGGACCGGCGGGTCTTTAGTGTTCACGGCTATGTTTTGTGTGGGTGGTTCTGAGTCTAAGTGTGAGCTTTGTGGTTGCCTCATGCAATATTTCTGGGAGTTGAATAAAAATGTGAGACAATCACTTTTGCGAAGGGAAGAATGCGAATTTGCACTAGTTTTTTAACATGGACATGATCTGAACATTTGTAGGACTAGTCATGAGCTCTCCAACGCACAAAACCGTGCGCAATTCAGATCACCATAGCTCCTGCTACGTCAGCCAAAGCGCAACACCCCAAACCAGCCGCTCAGTTGGCGACGCGCACCACGTTGCCCGTCGAGGCGTCCTCACACATCAAGGACCCATCAAAACGCCATTCTGGAGGCGCAGATGTCCCTACGTGTAGCGGCGGTGCCCCTCGCGCCTTTGGGGTCTATTTCGATGAGTTAATCATCATGTTTAGTGATGGAGATTGATGTGGTTTGAAACTTGCTTGCGGATAAGCAGTCAGAATTTTGACGAAGTCCCCGAGTAACAAACTATACTAATGAGCTGCGGACTCCGAGCCAGAATTTTGGCTAAGCCCCTCCGTAACGAACTGCATTCTAAAATCCGGCAGATCATCCACCGGACGTCTAAGCAGTTCTTCCGGGGAGAAATCCCCAGATGGCATTTTGCTACTCGTTCCGGTCAATGATTCACCGGAAGTCGAACCGCGGCCGGCTCCCAGAGCCGTCGCGCACAACCTAACTTTGGAAGCCCACATCTCCCTCGTTACTAGTCCGATTCCGGTGAAACAACTTCCACCGGATTTAGCAACTCGTCAACTCTCAGAGGCAGTCCTCCATTTTAGAATCCGAGCAGTTCTCGAGTCGCAGGATCCAACTACGAGGGATTTCCTCCCTGGCGGCTCGGCGGCGCCTCCCATCGCCGCACTTGGGCATGCAGAGGGGCAATCTTCAACATTACAGAGGCGCTGGACTTGGCCAGTGCCATCCTCAAAGCAAAGTGTTGAGCCAAGAAGGTAATCTCTTCAACTTGAAAGTGCAAGAAGGATTTGTTTAAGTCCATCTCATGTAGCTCCAAGACGTGTTGAGCCACCTGGCTCACAAGTGCCTTGGCACTAGTACAGTCACCCATGGGGGGGAAATTTGCATCAATTTCCCCTCTAGGCACTTGGGAAAATCCTTTAGCTTTGAGACAAGCCTTGTAGCGCTCAACAGCATTCTCAGGCTTCCGCTTGCGGTGGTATACCTAATGAGAAGCAATTTTTTTTCAATGAGGTGGAGGCTACACTTTTTTGTGAATTCAATTCTCTGTAATGGTGTCAAGCACCTTGCGCATGGCTTGCTCCTTGGGCAGCATCATGGGCAGAGAGAGCCTGAAGGACTGTGTCCAGATCAAGCTGGAGCAAAGTGGTGTCCCACATTGTGAGTGCAATGGCAACAAAGGGGCTAGTTGCATCATGAACAGACTCTTCAAAAACAACAACATGGTGGAACTCAGTGGCAAAAAGAACCCAGTGCAGTGTTGGGCTGGACCACGGCGATGTTCGGACCAAGTATGACAAGACCAATGTCAGGAGCAACCAGCAAATAATCTGGGAGAGGACTGGCAAGATGAGAATGGACAAGGAAATGGACGGAGGGAGCAATGTGCGAGTACAAATGCAAGGACTGTAGAAGAGCAGCAAGAGGCCGACTGAAAGGAAGAGGATCAGATGAATGGAAGGGTGCAATGAAGTCAGACGTCCAGGGAATCGGCATAGAGTATTCCTGTAGGACAGACGGTTCAGGTGGTTGAGTAGGCAATGATCCATGTCACACTGCAGTCGACGATGATGGTGACTGCGTAGACATAGAAGTGGGTGACTTTGTACACAAATAGAGGTAGAGAGAGAGAGAGAGAGAGAGAGAGAGAGAGAAAGAGAGAGAGAGAGAGAGATGCTGACGAGGATACAGATGTTAAGGATGTTTTGGGCACTGACATGCAGCATTTTTTGTAGGAAGCAATGACGTATACTCTGGAGTGGATGATGATGTAGGCACTGGACCAGATGATGTTATGGGTAGTGATGCACATGCAGGAGCTAAAGCAGGTTGGGGTGAAAGTAAGGTGGGAGGTACAGCCAGAGAGGGGACATTGTTCACAGGCCATCCTTGCCATGAATGTTCCTCAATGCGAGAGGTGGGTATAAGGGAAGAGACCCAATCAACTATGTCGTAGACTAACCTAGTTTAGAAAGATATAGCATCACAAGATTCAATGACGCGGTTACAATCAGCGTCCTAGAAGTGCCACCCTGTGACTGGAGGAATACCAAAGAATACGGAAATGCGACCACGACAAGAGAGCATCCCATCACGCTAGTTCTCGGGGAGCAAAATGCATGCATCGCTTCCCAAGACACAAGAAAGAAGCAGTTCGGCGCAATGTATAGATCATCCATCGCAATGTGTGGTATGGTGTGGAAGCGGACTTTGAGGGACTCGGTTCCATACCCAAGTCATGTACTTCATGGCCTCATAAGCAAAAGCTTCAGAGGTACCAGACTTGACCAGCAAGGTGCAAATGCCATNCAAATGGCTTCCTATGACATCATATACATGTAATATATGTAATCAACTAAGTGGTGAAAGACACATAAGTAATGTTTTTTACTACAATGTACTTGAGACGCAGTACGCGGCACAACATAATGAGCCTCCTAACCAGTTGGAGGAAAACCGACTTCCGACTTGGCTCATCAGGAGCCGACTTCCGACTTTCGACTTCCGACTTGGCCATCGACTTCGACTTCCCAAAGTCAACATGGGCTTTGAGACAAGCCTTGTAGCGCTCAACAGCATTCTCAGGCTTCCGCTTGCGGTGGTATACCTAATGAGAAGCAATTTCTTTTCAATGAGGTGGAGGCTACACTTTTTTGTGAATTCAATTCTCTGTAATGGTGTCAAGCACCTTGCGCATGGCTTGCTCCTTGGGCAGCATCATGGGCAGAGAGAGCCTGAAGGACTGTGTCCAGATCAAGCTGGAGCAAAGTGGTGTCCCACATTGTGAGTGCAATGGCGACAAAGGGGCTAGTTGCATCATGAACAGACTCTTCAAAAACAACAACATGGTGGAACTCAGTGGCAAAAAGAACCCAGTGCAGTGTTGGGCTGGACCACGGCGATGTTCGGACCAAGTATGACAAGACCAATGTTAGGAGCAACCAGCAAATAATCTGGGAGAGGACTGGCAAGATGAGAATGGACAAGGAAATGGACGGGGGGAGCAATGTGCGAGTACAAATGCAAGGACTGTAGAAGAGCAGCAAGAGGCCGACTGAAAGGAAGAGGATCAGATGAATGGAAGGGTGCAATGAAGTCAGACGTCCAGGGAATCGGCATAGAGTATTCCTGTAGGACAGACGGTTCAGGTGGTTGAGTAGGCAATGATCCATGTCACACTGCAGTCGACGATGATGGTGACGGCGTAGACATAGAAGTGGGTGACTTTGTACACAAATAGAGGTAGAGAGAGAGAGAGAGAGAGAGAGAGAGAGAGAG
>SZWC01009394.1:79683-90120 GCA_023375785.1 Penium margaritaceum | reverse complement strand
TCAGCATCAGGACTAATGCAATGCATGAAACTGATTCTTTGGACTGGAAACATATAGCCCAAACCGGCACAAATGTGAGTGGCTCTGATATCAATAATGCAAAAACCACATGACACACATGCAGGCTATGTGACATGACAGCCAGCAGAAAACGATGCGTGCTCTGAGCAATTCACCAAAAGATATGCAACCAATCCTCAAACCATACACCATCCACAGCCGGACTACCCAAAGATGCTCCCCGAAGGGAGCCATCCCGCCCAAATTGGTGTCCTTCAGACTCAACCGCCAGCTTCACACCATAGAAGATAGTTGAAGGTTGAAGTAAACGAGGCCAAAGCACTGAGGGACAACCAGTGTGCGGATCCAAATGTGGAGATGTTGAGGGCCATTACGTGGAGGATGGGGTTTCCTGAAGCTCCAACTCATGCTTGATGCAAGAGTGGGGTTCACTTCACTGTGTGAGCCTTATCGCTTTCCCTTGTGTGTGTCACCTGTATTCTTGGTTTTCCTATAAGTGTGAATCACAAGTTGTGATCCATGGTATTGCAAGCTCCCTTATTCTTTCTTGCTCTCTCCCTCATCCTTCTTCAATATCTTCACGGAGCCCTTGTGTCAAAAACATCATGTATTACACATGGTCATAAGCATTTGCACTAAAGCCAAAGACTGCGACCCCAATCCTCCCAAGGTCTCCCACGTGTGTGGGAAAAGCAACCATAGGTTTTGCAACCAGATTCTGACAGACTCACTCTCATGACCTATGATGCAACGTTACAATGTACACATTGACTGGAGAGGTGGGGAGGGAGTTTTCTTGGAGGTAGTGAAGGAGAGAGGGAATGTGAGATTGAGGGAACCGGTCATGCCATGACTAGGTGGCACATGACTAGTGAATTACAAGACAGCAAGAACAGGGTTAAATGGAACACGCACATGTTCAGTACGCTTGATGACACACCAATAGGGGTCTATTGCCTACGTTTTTTCTGTTTTATTCATTATTGATCCTCCTTTTGCATCTAAATCCTTGTCTTGATCCCCTTTTATAGCTCCCAAGAGTCTCACCCCCTTACAAACTGTCAAGGTTCTACATCTTTGTGTCAGTCACTGTGACCCCTCAACTTGTCACCACTCACTCGTTGGGATGCCACAACATTTGACGGCCACTTGTACAGAATCAACCTTACCTGGCGTGTCCTCAATTGCTCACCAGATGGTTTCTCAATGACCAGCTCTTCTGTTAGCTACTGAGCTAACACCTCTGGCAGAGAAACCACAAAACCGAAAAAGGTCACAAAGGTTTTTAAGCCTTCTTCCATTGTTGACATGTGTCATGCACCCCAAACTTAATCAGACATGCACTTCACATTCAAGAGTACTAATGCCTTAGCATTAAATCTCAAGAAGAGCTCAAGTCGTCAACACACAAGAGAGAATCAAGCAAGGGTTGATTGATCAGCATGCAATACAAGTCCTTTTATAGCTATCTGTCCAGCCTTACAACTCAAAAGCACATTCCTGTGATGTGGCCTGAACCAGCCAATAGACTTGCACTGTGGACTTGACACATAAGCATCATTGTGTGATGGCCAAGGTAACCACTCACCCACATGGTGTACTCACAGGTCATATCTCACATGAGGCAGAGCATAGTTGAGTCACATGACAACGGATCCAGGGGTCATACCTCCACAAGGGGCAGATCATTCCTGATCCTTCCTACAACACTAAACAAGGGGCAAAAACAATCAACAAATATCTCCCTTGCACCTTGCCTCAGTGAACATCATCATTCATCATCACTTGCATTGACCATGCCGATACCTTGCCTGCCCCCCTGGTGGAGATCCTCGTCGAGTGGCTTTGTAAGCATGTCAGCCCGGTTCAGCTTGGTACCGACATACTCGAGCTCCACGGTCTGCTTGTAGACCAAGTCTCAAGCATAGTAGTAGTGGATCTCAATGTACTTTGTGCGCCTGGAAAGGATGGGGTTCTTGGACATATCAATCATGCTCATGTTGTCAATCTTGATTACCGTCGCTGTTGCCTGTGGTACCTTCATTTCAGATAGCATAATCTGTAGCCACTGCATCTCTTTACACACCTCAGCCAATGCGATGTACTCAGCTTCAACTATTGACAAAGACACACATTCCTGCTTGCAGCTTACCCAACTGACTGCACCTCCATTCAGCATACACACAAAGCCGGAGGTAGATTTTTTGTCATCGATATTCCCTTCCCAATCAGCATCGGTGTAGCACATGAGACAGAGTAACGCAGATCCAGCGATGCCTCCAAATTGGAGCCCCACGTGCCGCGTCCCCTGAAGGTAGCGCATGATGCGCTTCATGGCCTGCCAGTGAAGTGGACCAGCATTGGCCACAAACCGGCTCACCTACCCAATAGCATGGGCTATATCTGGTCGGATGGCGACCATGGCATACATCAGATTGCCCTCTGTGGACTGATATGGGATTCCCAGCATATCAGTTTTCTCCGACTTGTTGGATGGGGACATGGAGGTGGAGAGTTTGCACTCTAAGCTCATGGGTGTACTGGCAGGCTTGCAATCTGCCATGTTGTATCGTTTGAGGATGGAGTTCATGTATTTTGTCTGGTTCAAGCTGATGGTACCTGCTTCTCTGTCGCGCTTGATGGAAATTCCAAGATAGAAGTCAAGAGGACCCATGACCTTCACCTCGAATCTGCTACTCAGCTGCCCCTTGAGATCGTCTAGTAGCTGCATTGAAGAAGAGCATAGAATCAGGTCATCAACGTACAAGGCGACCAACATAGTCCCTTTTTTCGCTCTCATGCACGTACATGCTAGGGTCATTGTCGCAATGCATGAAGGAGTCCTTGGCCATGAATGTGTACATCTCCTGGTACCAAAGTCTTGGCGCTTGTTTTAGCCCATAGAGTCCCTTCATCAATCTGCACACCTTACCCTCAGGGAGCATCAACCCCCTCCGGAACCTCCATCAATACCTCCTTGTAAAGTTTTCTGTAAAGGAAGGCAGTCTTCACATCCATCTGGTGGACCTCCATGTTCTCGGCAGCAGCAATGGCGAGCATTGACCGGATGGGTGAAAATTTCACAACTGGACCAAAGGTCTCATCGTACACTGCGCCAGGCCGTTCGGAGAACCCCTTTGCTACCACACGTGCCTTGTACTTGTCTAACTTGCCATCCTGTTTCATTTTTGCTTTTAGCACCCACTTAGACCCCACAACGTGAGCCCCGACAGGTCTGTCCACCAACACCCATGTCCCATTCTCCTCGATGGAGCTGAGTTCACTGCGAATCGCTTCGTCCCACTCCGCTTTGTCAGGCCGAGTGAGTGCCTCCGCGACAGATGTTGGCTCCTCTTGAACCAAGAATGAATAGTTGAAGCCTGTCCATTCACCCCTATCTGCGTCGTAATGCTGTCGAGGTACTTTGAGGCATGAACTGCTCCTTGAACCTGCTGGCTGGTTCTGTTGATGTGGAGGCTGGAGGTCTTGTTCATCGTTGATGATGGGAGAGGCATCCTCCTCATGTTCTGGAGGATCGGATACGTCGGAATCAGAGTATGATTCCTCTGATTCATCATGAGCTCCTCTTCCTGTTGCAGCACCCATCTCATGCCATTGTACTGGTGCTTCGTCTCCCTCCTCAAGGAGATTGAGCCACTCTCCCCATCTTAGAGTGATCTCAAGTTTGAGAAGCTCTCCCTTACTTGAAGACCTTTCGTGGAAATCCACGTCTTTGCTGCGGATGACCTTCTTCGCTCCTTGGTCCCACAGTCGGTAGGCTTTGTGGGCGGTGTCATCGCCAATGAATATACAGTTTCTTGCTCTTGCATCGAGCTTTCAAGGGCCCTCACCGGCTTGGACCTTAGAAAAGCCGGTGCAACCGAAAACCTTGGGATGGGAGGCTTCCGGCTTCCTTCCTGACCATGCTTTTTGAGGCGTCTTTAGCTGCTGTGTCTGCTTCTTCTTGCCTCTCCTTTGCAGAGTTGCTACAGGTGTGAGGTTCACAAGATAGGTAGCCGTACGTGCTGCTTCTGCCCAAAACCTAGGAGGGTGCTTGGCTTCAAACAGCATGCACCTTGTCATGCCCAAGAGGGTCTGGTTTATCCTCTCTGCTATGCCGTTGCTTTGAGGCGAGTAGGGGGTCATTTTCTGGTGTTCAATGCCCTGCGACTTGAGCCACTCCCTGTAGGATTCGTACTCTCCCCCATTGTCTGTCCTGAATGCCTTCACCTTCTTTCAACTCTGTCACTCAACCATATCGACAAAGGCCTGTAGATTCTCCTTTACCTCACCTTTCTTTTTGAGAAAGTATATCTTGACTTTGCGGCTGTTGTCCTCGATGCATGTGAGGAAATATCTGCTACCTCCATTTGACGGTATGGGTGAAGGACCACACACGTCAGAGTGGACGAGATTAAGAGGTGCAAGAGCACGCGTGCCATTGCACTTGAAGGGTTTCCTTTTCACCTTGCCTTGAAGGCATGGATCACACATGATCTTGGCTCCCTCCGCCTCATCACCTAGCTCCATCCCATGCACTAGCTCCTGCTTTCCCATGAGCTCCAATTTGTGATCAGCCATGTGTCCAAAGTGCTTGTGCCACAAGTTCTCGGAGGACGTGCTCAGGCTAGAATGAGCAGCCCCGGTGGTTGTATTTACTTGTGGTTTTGTTGCCAAATCATCGGTTTCCAGTGCTTCCGCTGCTCCAACATGTCCTTCCTCATCTGAGTCTACATCGTTACTCTCCTCATCATCACTCTCGACCGAAGATTGAGCGGTTGAATTTGTCATTTTGGTCTGCAAAACATAGAGTCCATCAACGCGAGGAACATGTGCGACAACCTTCTTGGCAGAGTAGGAGATGTTGATTTCCTTGGTAGGGACTATCACCGCTTCCTTCTCTGTAAAGACCACTGTCATACCATGGCCAGTTATCTTAGAGACGGAGAGCAGGTTGGCTGTGAAGGAGGGCAAGTAGACCAACCCCTCTAGCTTGAGGCCGGAATCTCCATCGTTGACATCCACTGTGACCAGCTTGTCACCAATCCCCTTAGCTGCCTCAACCTTTTTGTTGGCGACTCTGAAGTTCTTGTTGCATGGAGCAAGAGAGATGAAGTCTCTGTTTTCGTAAGTGGTGTGCTCGTTTATGCCCGAGTCAAGGCCGTAGGCTCCTGGCCTGAGTATCGTCCTCCCTTTGTTGGAAGCACACTCAGCCATCAAGCTTGTGGGGTCCTTCCCACCATTTCCCCCTCGCCATTCATCCCCGTCTCCTCCTCCTCTTTTGGGTGCATGGCACTCTTGAGCCCAGTGTCCAGCCTTGCCACAGTTATGGCAGTTTCCTAGTTACTTTACACCCCTTCCAATGTTGCTAGTGCCGTTGTTTCCCTTGTACCAAGAAGAGGAGGTATTGCAGAAGGTGCTGCTACTCCATGAGGCAAAAGCAGCCATGTTTGCTTCACTGCTGCTACGACGCATGGCTTCATTCTGCACATACTCGGAGATGGTGGTGTAGGAAACTAGATTTTCATTCCACCCTCCAATCACCGTTATCATGGGACCCCGACTTTCCGGCAGCGTCATCATAAAAATCATGGCCTGCATATCGGATTTCAGGTCCCACCCCATGACGGTGGCTTGTTGCAAGAGCGTCTCAAACGTCTATATAAAAGCAGGGACGTCCTCCCCTTCACCAAGCCTCATGCTAATAAGATTTTGTAGAATGAAGAGGCGGTTGGCATGTGAAGAGGATTGAAACACCTAGCCAAGTTTGGTGTATTCCGCGACTGCCACTGTACAACCATTGATGTGTGAAAGGACTAAGGGTTGTATGGAGGACACAAGAATGGTGAGAGCCTTCTTGTTCAGCTTGACCCATGCCACAAGGTCAGCACCCTCCTCCTTTGGTGGGATATCTCCGTCAAGATATCCTTGCAGATCTCTGTCATCCATGATGATCTCAAACTGCCACTTCCAGAGCGCAAACCCCTCTCCATCAAACTTGAGGATGGCCGAATGATTCCCTGGTTCCCCTGTTCCTCCCATCCCTACAACTACAACTCCTACAGTTGCTGCACCTGTTGTTGATGCCCATGAATCTGTGTTTTGAGGCCATTGTAGGCAGTTGGTGAGAAGAGGTAACTGCTTCCCCTATTCACGTTGGCCGTTGCAAGCAGATATAGGCTGATGTAGGCTGATGTAGGCTGATGTAGGCTGATGTCAGCTCCCAAGATGGAAAGGTGCAGATGTGTTGCATTCCCCTCCGGCTGATGGTTGACCTGTAAACAGAGAAGTTGGATGAGAGCGAAGGCTCTCTCACTGCTTGTGACTTTAGCGGTTGCATGTGTGAAACTTATCTAACCAGAGGAGTGGGCCCATAACCCTATGTTAGCTACAGAGCTAACACCTCTGGCAAAGAAGCCGCGAAACCGAAAAGGCTCACAAAGGTTTTTAAGCCTTCTTCCTTTGTTGACATGTGTCATGCACCCCAAACTTAATCAAGCATACACTTCACCTTCAAGAGTACTAACGCCTTAGCATTAGCTCTCAAGAAGAGCTCAAATTGTGACTAGGAAAGAGAGCATCAAGCAAGGGTTGATTGATTAGCATGCAATACTAGTCCTTTTGTAGCTGTCTGTCCAGTCCTAGATTTCAAGAGCACATTCCTGGGATGTGGCCTGAACCAGCCACATCACCAATAGACTTGCACTTTGGGCTTGACACATAAGCATCCTAGTGTCAAGGTGACAAACCAACCATGTAGCGTCCAAGAAGCTACGGAATTTCTTTCTTGGAAGCTTCCATAACAACCAAGATGTGCATGAGGCCAGGATCAAACTCATGACCTCTCACTTGGCCAAATCAACAAAATGGCCAAGGTAACCTCTCACCCACAGGGTGTACTCACAAGTCATGTATCATATGATATAGATCATAGTTGAGTCACTTCACAACGGATCCAGGAGTAATACCTCCACAAGAGGTAGAGCATGCCTGATCCGTCCTATAACACTGAACAAGGGGCAAAAACAATCAACATCGTCGATGCCATTTTCTTGGTAGCATTGTCATCACTTGGACTGGGCTCGGTTAGTTGGGCTTTTGTTTCTGCACCTGATTCTCCTTTTGGTTCATCATTCGGAAAACCAAGCAGCTTTTGCGGTTGCTGCTTCACGCTAGATGTTGGCTGGGAGCTTGTAGCTTGATTGCTGTATTTTGTAGCATTTTCCTACTGGTTCATTGCACATGTGCTTTTGTACTCACAATTGTAGAAGAGTGAACATCCCTACACACTTCTTTTCTTTGCAATGTATTCTTCACTTGTTTAAGTGTACATTTTCCAGCTATCCACCTTTTTCAGTGCCATTTACGACGTTCTGTCTCTCATTCGAAATGCCGTCAAGGGAATGTCTCCATTCCTCCATGGTATCAACGCTGCAGAGATGATACACTTCTGCATCCCATCGTAAAGCATGCAGTAGCAGAACTAGATATGTTGGGCTGGGATGGTGTGGGCTGGGATGGGTGTACAGGTCTCAGAAACATGGAGGTCATGAGATGAGCATTCATGTCACACAGTCCTCCCGCAGAGATGGAGGAAGAATGCTGCAAAATGCCTCATCGCGGCTGCCTTCCTGGTGGTGAGGTTCAGCGATGGCAGAATTCTAGGCCGCCACAACATCAACAGGAGCAGATCCACTCGGCAGTTGCATCGGCAGCAGCAGCAGCCACAGTTGTATCTGGAAATGTTGCAGTCGGCAGCAGCAGCAGCAGCAGCAGCAGCAGCAGCAATAGTAGCAGAAAGTTTACGGCTGGACCAGCAGTAGCGGCAGCTACATTTGGCCGCATCACCAGCGGTTGCTCCAATTCCACCGACAGCTATAGCACGCGCGGAAGCTGTATTTGGCTGTTCAAAAAGCAGTGAGAGCTTCTTTTGGCCACAGCGTTAGCTGCACACGGCCATCGCAGTAGTAGCTGTTACAGCTGCAGCTGTTGCAGCTGCAGTTGCAGCCGCAACAGCAGCAGGCAGCAGTACACAGCATCAGCAGTATGCAACGGCAGCATGGCCGTCACATCAGTAACAGCATGTAGTAGCAGCGTGCAACAATGGTAGCAACAGAAATAGCAGCCGTGGGAGGAGCAGCACCAGCATCCGCACCACGATGATGAAATCAGGAGTAGTGCTAACAGTAGCAGCGGGAGCAGCAGCACCAGCAGCTGCAGCGGTGCTTCCGAGCAGTGGCAACAGCAAAGACACACGCCATCCACTCCTGGCCTACATGGAGGGTGTAGTAGTTGTTGCTGTTGGTGCATTTAAACTGGCAAGAAGCTTCCCTACTGCTTCCGGCATTTCTCGAGAGAAACCCCCAAGCCCCGTCAGTTGACAGGCTCATTATTCCTTGAGCTCGTCGAACAACGAGCTTCTTGACCAACGAGCCCGCCCGTTGGCAAGGATTGAGCTTGCCCAAAACCAAATGAAAGAAAAGGGAAAGGGTCTAGACCGCCTGCTGGACCTGGCTTGAGAATTGGGAGGTTGAGCCCAGTTGCACCAGCATCTCATTTTCTTCTCTTTTTCTTCCCATTTTGTGATTGTTCTTTGATATCTTTGCTCTTCTTCTTTTTCTCTTTAACATCAAATTATTGATTGAGACCCAGAATTTTAGGATTTTTTCCTGGTGTTCTGGGAGACATTTTCGGTTCCCTGGTTCCCAGGTCATTTCCTGCTAGACCTCGTCGGTTCCCATGTGTGTGGGTCCAGACCCACACACTTGGGAGTCTGACCCCATGCTGTTAGAGACCGCCCTCTCTTGAACTTACATTAGTTGTCATATCTTCACATTTCTGTGTTTAAGCACAGACCTCATGAGCAGAAATTGTATCAACAGCACGCTGGCACTGGAGTCCAGCTTGAGCTGGCCTCCTCTTGCTGTGTGGTACTCCACTTGCACTCACTGCATGATCCAGGTGTGTCTACTCCAGAATCCACCTCCTTTCTCCAGCCTCAAGTTCAAAATAACCCTTTATATGTTAATTTCTCTATCAAGTTGGGGGATCTCCGTGAACTGTCCGATGGAGCCATTCGGGGCAAATCGCATGGTGGGGCTGTGTTGCCTAACAATTGGATTGAATACTGGCAGTCATTTATGTTACCGTATTTCCATTATGTGAGTTCTAGACAGGCAGAGAGCTCCATCGGCCTTGTTGGCAGCAGCCCTTATTTTCATGTGACTGCTCCATCTTGTGAGTTTAGTTGCTTGTACGTTATCTCTTTTGGAACTACCCATCACATGAAATTGTTTCTTGGTACATTTGCCTCGCTGGGGTCTGTCGGTGAGATATTGCTGGTTCAAGGCATTGGTGCAGTGTTCTTTTTCAGTCCTGTGGGTGATGTTTTCTTGTCCAATCTTCTCTTTATGCCACCGCTCAAGGCCAGCTTGTTGTCTGCCGTTGCTCTCCATGACCAGGGTATGGATTTCATCATTTCTCACGGTGCTGGCACTGTGAGATTGCAATCATCTGGCAGTCCTGTTTCTTGTGGAATGCGTTGTGGAGATAAGTTTTTTTTTTTCCTTCTTTGCAACCTCACCCATTGCTGCTCCTACATTTTGTGTGCATGTTTTCCATTTCCATCCCCTGAGCGCACACAGTTGCACTATCGCCACCTTCTCCACATGCACACCGTCACAGTCTATAACCTGCTGTGTCATGAGCCTTCTATGGGTCTTGACCCATAGAAGCACATCTTTCCCCACAAGCACATTCCCTGCCCCATTCACTGCTGACTGTCTTAATTTCATGCAAGGCAAACTGCATCACCCATCTTTCCCCACAATTGAATCTTGCACACTTCACCCACTTACACTTGTCCATGGAGATGTCACATATCCTCTCCCTTATGATTTTTGGGGTGATGCTGGTCATTGTGTGCTCTGCCTGGAAATACATTAGTCTCTCACTTCCTTTGGATCTTTGCCCTTTTTTAGAAGAGGGATGTGTCTCCAGCCCTAAGTGATGCATCTGGATCTCTCTACTCCATGTACACCACAAAAAATTGGAGGTCAGAGAATTGGAACTGTTCTATAGCTGATGGTGTTTGAATCTTTCTTCTTCAATTCTGGCCTCCATTTTTTGTTTGTATCTGAGGCTATGCCCTTCATGATATAGGTTTGGAACCATGTTCGCCATGGTTCCAGACCTATGCATGGTCTGGAACCATGTTTGACATGATGCATCGTATCAAACCGTTCTTATCATTATGTGGGTGTCGTGCGGACCTCTGTCCTGCTCATGTGTGGAATAGCATCGCTTGGATTTGGCTCCCTGAATAACAATGTGATGGAAAGCCATCTCCCCACCGTCTTCTCTGTCCTTTTCTGGGTTTCTTATTAGTTCAAGAATTGACAAATCTAGGACCTTGAG
>SZWC01009394.1:64625-79670 GCA_023375785.1 Penium margaritaceum | reverse complement strand
GGGGGGGGGGGGGGGGGATGTCTATGGACTATCCTTCAGTAGTGATTGCACTATGTTTCCCTCTGCTCTCGCATCTACACTCTCTCCATGAGCATTGGTACCATTGCCTGTGCTTTTTCCTGCCGCATCTGTGTTGTTTCTTGCATCATCTCCAGTAGTATGTGCTCATCACCTGTTCTCTCCCATTGCATCTGTGTCGTTTCCCATATCGTCTCTGGCATCATCTGCATCGTATCCAGTGTTGTATTCTGCTGCATCTACATCATCATCCGGGTCATCTATGGAAGCATTTACATCATGCCTGTGTCATCACCTGTTGCATCTGTGTTTTCACCAGCATCATCCCCTAATGCAACTGATATATCACCTTCACACACTTGTATTGTAGGTTCATCATCGACTGTCGCGTCACTACCACTGCCAGCACCATCACCTGTGTTGCCTGTCGTGGTCCCCTCTATAGCAAAACCAGTCCTTTCCTGGCATCTGCCTGTCTCATCGCTATTCATTCAAGTGCCTGGCAGTCACCTTGAGCCACTATAGCCTGTGCCTTGCTATGGCCCGCTATTTGCACTGCTCCAGTTGGCCCCTTTGGCCCAAAGTGGTGTGCCCATCCTGTCCGTGGTGATTTTTTTGCATGTACACAGCTTGCTTCTGCCTCTAGTCTTGGGACACTCGGAGTGTCAGCGACTGTGGTACAGCACAATACTGCGCTTGGATACTCCACCATTAATGATGAGTTCTGCCATGCTTTTGCAACTGCTAAGTCTACTTGGGCTGTGTTAAGCACCTTAGTCACCACCATAGTTGTTGATAGTGACGCCACAACATGTCCGCCCGAGCCAAACATTGACATTGTGCAGCAAGCCCCATCCGATACGAATATAACACTTTGTGAGCAGATTACTCCTGAGGAGCTGGCTCCTATCAAGGAGCATGGGTTCTATGAGAAGGTCAAGCCCCCTCCTGGTCGAAAGGTAGTTTTATTGTTGGGTTTTTTGAAGGAAATAGAGGCCAGATAGCTCAGTGTAGTGGTACAATTCCTGTCTCACAACCAAGGGATTTTCCCAGGTGCCTGATGTGGAGTTTGCTGCCTTTGCCCCTGCTGGGAGGTACACTAACAAAAGGGCCCCGTTATTTCAGGTGGATCTGCATGACTAGGAGCTCCACAAGATGGACTTCAACAACATCCTTTCATACAAAAAACTTGAGGAGGTGATCTTTCCTCTACAGCCTCCAGGATTTGCCGATGGCAGAGACCAAGTCCAATGCCTCCAGAAGGTCTTGTACATGCTAAAGGAGCCTCCTTGTTCTTGGAACCTCTGGCACTTTGGGGCAAGGAGGGTATCATCACAACCCAGTCCACCCAGCTTTGTTCGTGATTTTTCCCTCTGTACCCTTTGTCATTGTCCTGGTCTACGTGGACAATCTCTGAATCTTGTCCCCAAAACCTCACAATGTCCAGGCTTTGAGGGTTCTCCTCCACTGTACGTACAAAATGAAAGACCTTGGTCGAGCATATCTGTCCTGGGGGAGAAAATTCAGTGTGAATGACAGTGTCATATGCTACACAAGCATCTGGTTTGTTACATCAGAGCACTGAGAGGACTTTTTGTTGACCTACTAGCCATAGCCCCCTCTGCATCCATGCCTCTAAATTCCACTATGTACAGTCTTCTCATGTCAGCAGACTCAGCCCATCTGGAATAGCATATCAATATCACAACATGCCTCTTAATCATAGGGTCCCTTATGTTTATTGGGACCATGATGTGCATGGATATCACCATTCATGTAAATATCTTGTCACAGTCAACACAACATCCACATGGAATCCATCTGTAGGCTGCGCTGCACATTTGTTCTATACATCACGTCCACCCAGTGCTTGGATCTGTGTTTTCAAGCACAACTCTCTATCATTTGTTCACGGAAACACTGACAGTGATTGGGCCAAGTATCGCAATGCGCATAGCCGTTCAGGCTACATCTTCCTTGTTGGTGGCACGTCCATCTCGTGGAAGACTAGGAAGCACGACTGCATAGCAAGCAGCTCCAAAAAGGCTGAGTATTCCACCTTGGCTGTTGGAGTTTGTGAGGCCATCTGGTTGTGTTGTCTCATACAGTAGCTTTGCCAGCCCATCCACTACATCACCATCTACGACAACAATGAGAGGGTGTGTTGCATTACCAAGCATGATGGCATGTATTACGAGTGCACATAGCACATCAACATTGAGAGTCATTTTTTGTGAGGGCGCATCACCAGTGGTGTCAGTGGCATTGACATGCATCCATTGCAACAACAAAATTCTCACAAGAGTGCTCTGCACTGGAAGATTCAAGTGTATGTGCACAATGTTAGAATCCGATCACTGGATTCTACTACTGGGTGATTCGTGAACCACTCTCAATGATCCCTTTTTTTTTTTCTCCTGTGTTCCTTGTATTTCTCTCACTTGTGCTCTCTATTGTTGAAGTTTTCACTTTCATCCGCTGCCCCTTGCTCGCCTGTGGTGACTAACATTTGCGAGGTATGGGTTAGTGCTGTTGTGTCAGTTTCTGTAACATTTGAACTTAAAGCCACTCACTCGTTGGGATGCCGTTATGTTAGACGATTATTTCAACGGCATCAGCCTCAGCTGGTATCTCCACACGTACTCACCAGATTTCTCTCTATGACCAGCTCTCGAAGGCCATTAGGGAATTTCCCTTGCTTCCTCTTGGCTCATTTGTGTAGGTATTTTGATTCTGCACCTAATTCCTCTTTTGGTTTGTCATTCAGACAACCGAGCACCTTGTGCTGTTGCCGGGTTCTCACAAACTATTGTCTTGGAGCTTGTATCTGGATTTATAGTTTCTTAAATGTTAGCTTTACTTGCGATTTTCTATGTGCAAACTTGTGTGGACACTTCTCTTGTTTTTTAACACCACATATTCAATATTGGAATCAAATATTCACTTTGGGAATCAAATATTCACTATTGGAATCAGATATTCACTATTAGAATGAAATATTACCGTCTCTCTACCTTTATCAGCACCCTCTTTCACATTTTTTCTCTCATAATGCACCCTCTAGCACAGTATACCACTATGGGAGTTTCTCCATTCTTTCATTGAGTTCTTCTCCTCACAAATCTAAGATTTGGAGTTAGGGAATGGAGAAAATCCCTTTCAGCAATGTTCTGTGTGAGAGACCGTTGTGAGGGACACAATGTGAAATACGGCACTGAGAACGATGGAGAGACAAAAAATGTTTGCTTGTGAATGTGAGAGGTAACTCAGAACGATGAGCGAGAGGGATGTCCCCTCCCTCATCACTCAAGAAAGAGCGTGTGCATCTGCACAAAATGCATTGGCTGGGTTTTGGGGAAAAGCAAAGAGATACCAACTAGCTGTCAAACAGCACTTGGCTGGAACCCGGCAACATGACGGGCTGATTGGTTGTTGTAATGAAGAAGAATGAGAGGTAACGGGAGAGTAAACAAAAGCTTTACAGAACTGAGCTAGGAAAGATTAGTTGTCAATTGTCGAGAAAGTGGCACCAAGAGCTGGTCACTGATAAAATTCCTGCGGGCACCTGAGAACATGGGACCATAGAAGTAGCCATCAACCACCATAGAAAGCCCTCAAGTGATGGGATTCAAGTCCCAATAGGGTGCATGCTTATGTTGTCGTATCCAAGATTTATGCAATGGATGGGCTAGTACACCTGCTGCATAAGATGATACAACGTGATTCACTTACAGACACCAACACCCAAGGTGACACACTCGACCTTGGTCGAGCTCGACGTGGACATCCTTGATTTTTGCTTCTTCAAGAGACTGTGGTACCGCCACTGATGAACATGTACCCCAAACGGCTGTGTGCGTCATGAGCCTGGACCCAATCGCTGTCTGCGTACCCGTCAACAACAACAGAGGGGTGTGCACAAAAGCTTAAGCCCAGATGGGGAATGGACACAAAACAGCAGATGGCACACAACAGCACCTCAAGGTGGAGGTAATGTGGACACTGGACAAAGTGGGACAGTACGTTTAATGCAAGCGTAACGTCAAAATGTGTGGTGGTTCCAAGGAACATCTGAGACGCAACGACCTGGAGGTATGTCGTGGCGCCAACCAGTTCCCCCAGCCACTTAGGGTCAGCAGTCTTTGGAAGCCTCAACCCAGCATAAGTCATAGCCATGGAAGCATGGGGAACGGCAGATAGCAAGTCTGCAAACTACTCCTCCAGGGTGCGTAGATAATCAGCTTGATGCATGGTGAACATGCAATGCTGAGGACCACTCTCAATTGATTGATATGTATGTCCCTTGGTCACTTCTGTGAGTCGGTTCAGGGATTCTCTGCCCCTTGTGGAGGTATGATCCTTGCATCCCTTGTTCCGACAAGATAACTCACTTATGCTCAGTCTCCTGTGAGATATGACCAACGAGTGCTCAATGTCGGTGAATGGCTAACTTGGCCATTTTGTTTATTTGGCCAAGTAAGAGGTAATGAGTTTGATCCTGGCCCCATGCACATGTTGCTTGCCAAGGAAGCTTCCAAGAAAGGAAGTCCATACCTTCTTGGAAGGTACCCGGTTGGTTTGCAACCTTGGCACTAGGATGCTTATGTGTCAAGCCCACAACGCAAATCCATTGGTGATGTGATTGGATCAAACCATTTCTCATGAATGTGGTTTTGAGTTCTAGGACGGGACGGACATCTATAAGAGGAATTGTTTTGCGTACTAATGAATAAACTCTTGCTTGATGCTCTCTTGCATTTTGACAACTTGAGCTATTCTTGAGATATAATGCTAAGGTGTTTGTACACTCAATGGTGAAGTGTATGCCAGATTGCGTTTGGAGTGCACAACACATACATGCAAAAGTAGAAGGTGTAACAACATGTGTCAGATTTTTGGCTTCGCAGCTTACATGCCAATTTCTTTAAGCTCAATAGGTTGCAGAGGGTAATGGGCTCACTCCTCTAATTAGAAAACTTTCATGCATGCAACTGTTAAGTTGATACCAGTGAGAGCACATTATCTCTCACCCAGCTTCTCTATTTGTAGGTCAAAATCAGCATGAGGGGGATGCAACGGATCTGCAGATTTCCTTCTCAAGAGCTGAAAACAGCCTACATCTGCTCGGAACGGCCAACTTGAACAGGGAAAGCAGTTGCCCCGGTTGACCAAAAACATGAACCAACCTCAAACACTGGTGCATCGGCATAAAAAACAGGTGCAGCAGTAGTCGCAGTTATAGTTGTATGAGTGGCAGGGACAAGGGAACCAGGGTACCATTTTCTCATTGTCAATTTTGGTGGAACGGGGTTGGTGCTCTGGAAATGGCAGCTCCAAATCATCATGGATAACGGAGGCTTGCTGGGTACTTCAACAGAACCATCCCAGCACCATCAGAGGGGAGTGATGACCTTGTGGCATGGGTCAAGCTCCACAAGAAGGCTCTTCTCATTCTTTTGTCCTCCGTACAACCCTCAGTCCTTTCACAAATTGGTGGTTGCACAGTGACAGCTGCAGTATACACAAAACTAGGCAAGGCATTCCAGTTCTCCTTACTTGCCAACCGTCTCTTCATTCAACAAAATCAAATCAGCATGAGGCTGAGTGAAGGGGAGGATGTCTCCGCCCTGATGCAAGAGTTTGAGACACTCCCACAACAAGCATCAAGCATGCGGTGGGCCTAGACTCTGATATGTAGGCCATGACATTGATAATAAAGCTACTGGGGAGCTGGGGAACTAATAGTAGTGATTGGAGGGTGGAATAAAGAGCAATTTTCCTATGTCACTATCTCAGAGTATGTATGGAAGGAAGCCATGCAGTACAGTAACAGTAAGGAAAATGTGGCTGCCTTGACCTCACAAAGTAGTGGCACCTTCCGTAATACCTCCTCTTTCTACAGGGGAAACAACAGCACAGGCAGAAGTGAAAGGGGCCCAACGCGCCAAGGAAACTACCACAACAGTGGCAAGGCTGGACAATAGGCTTCATAGTGCAGGGAACCAAAGAAGGGAGGAGGAGATGGGGATGGAAAGAGAGGGGGCAATGGTGGTAAGGATCCCACCAGCTTGATGGCTTAGTGTGACTCCAACAGAGGGAGGGTGATACTCAGACCAGGGGCCTACACTCTTGATTCGGGCACCAATTAGTGTACCACACATGAGAAGAGATAGAATACCTCTCGTGCTCCATGCAACAGAAAACTTACAGTCACCAACGTCAAGGTTGAGGCAGCTGAGGGGATTGTTCATAACTTTGTCATAGTTTTCAGGATGAATTTGCATGGTGCAATCCTGACGTTTGTCTGATCATCTCTAGTGGTTCACGTCTTCTGTTTTGGACAAATCTGAGACTGAGTGTGAGCTTTCTGGTCGCCTAACACTATGTGAGCAGGAATTTAGAGACAGTCAGTTTGTGAAGGGAATAACAAGATTTTGCATTCGTTTTTTATCATGGACATGATCACAACATTTCTATTTCTAGTCATGAGCTTTCCAACGCACCAAACCGCGCGCCATTCGGCCAAGCGTAGCCCAAGTTACGCTTGTCGGAGCGCAGATCTCACCCACCACAGAAGCCTGACGCCGCCACACGCCGTGGCACCTTCTTTCGCGTGCAGAGCGCCTTTCCCAAGGCGCACATCCCATTGCACGTGATGTATGGTTCCCCTGCACTGTTTCCACGTGCCTCCCCCACTTTTGGGTCGAGTTTGGTGATGGGGTGTGACGAGGTTTGAAACGTGTCCGTGGACGTGCGGTCAGAATTTTGACTGTCTCCAAGTAACAAAACGTACTACTGAGTTTCGGACGCCGAGCCAGAATTCTGGCTGTCCCTTAGTAACAATCTGCACTACAGGATCCGGTGGATGATCCACCTGATCAGGTGGATTATCCACCGGACGCCTCGGCAGGCCTTTCGGAAGAATTTTTCCAGATGGTAGTTTTGTTACTCGGTCCGGTCGATTATCCACCAGATTTCGAGTCGCAGCCGGCTCCCAGAGCCGCTGCACACACCCCAACTTTGGAAGGCCATATCTCCCTCGATACTTGTCCGATTCTGGCGAAACAATTTCCACCAGACTCAACAACTCGTCAATTTTATGGGTCAATCATTAATTTTAGGATCCGAGCAATACTTGAGTCCCAGATCCGCCGGCGCGGAGTTTCCACTTTCAGGCAGCTCGTCGGCACCTCTCGGCACCGCACTTGGGCATGCGGAGGGGCAACTTTTCAACATTCTCCCCCTTGCACCAGCCATTCCCATTGCTCCTGCTTGCTCTCACTCATCTTCCACTGTGCCCTCTTACCCATCATAGCTGGTCATCCTAAGTCCGGCCACGCTCATCATGTGCTGGTCCACGGGTTGCACTTTGGTCAAGCAATCCGCAAGCATGTTGTGCGTGCTGCAGTGCAGCAGCGCCACCTGCCCCTTTTCAACCATGTCCCATGCGTAATGGTAACGCACATTGATGTGCTTCATCCTCCTATGCTACATCGGGTTGTTGGTCAGCGAGATGGAGCTAGTGTCGTCCTCTTGCACCACCAGCTCCCCCATGTTCGACATCTGGATCCTGCTGCTCAGCTGCTCTTTTTGCTGCTGTAGGGTCAGCAGGTCTCAGGAGCACAAGATCAGATCGTCCATGTAGAGTGCAAAAATCTGATGGAGTTTCTTTCTACGCTGCACGTACACGCTGTGATCCGCCTCACAGCGCTTGAAGCCGAGTTGTGCCATGAAGGTGCCCATCTGTTGGTACTAGCATCGCGGCGATTGTTTTAGCCCATACAAGGACTTTCGCAGCTTGCACACCTTGCCCTCCTGCGCCTCCAACCCCTCTGGCACCTCCATGTAGATTTCTTCATTGATGATGCCGTTGAGGAAGGCCTCTTTACCTCCATGTGGTGGAGCTCCATGTCCTTCGCAGCTGCCACCGTGAGGATCGCCCGAATGCTTGTGAATTTGGTGACGGGGACAAACTTCTCATCGTAGTGCTTGACCTTACGTTCTGCGTACCCCTTTGCAACAAGCTGCACCTTGTACTTGACGACCGCACATTCTTTCGTGAACTTGGTCTTGAAGACCAAATTGGAGCCGATGACCTTGGCATCTTTCGGCCTGTCAACCAGCTGCCATGTATCATTTTCAGCAATGGACGCCAACTCCGACTTGATGGTGGCGTCCCACTGCTTCCCCTTGGGTTGTGCAAGCGCCTCTTGCACGGTTTTTGGCTCCATTGATGCAGCCTGCATGCACCGCGTCATGCTGATCCATCGACCGGTGCCTCCGTCGAAAGGCTTCCCCACTCTTCGCTTCCTCCCGCTACGGCGCGGCAGTTTTGGTGGCATCTCGTCGCTCTGCTGCAATCCTTCTGACTCTGCCCGCTCTGGTGAATCACCAACCGGATGGCTTCCGGAGGATCCCTCCCACTTTGGTGAACCATCAACCGGACGGGCAACAAGTTTGGAGGATTTTCTCCAAAGCCCGACGCGAACTCCTCTGGGAGTGCGTGCTTCGGCACTCGCGGTGCCTCCTTCCACCGATCATTCCACCGGATCTCCAGCCCAGCTTCATCGTCGTCGGAGTACTGTGCGTCGGCTGCTGCACTTGCTGCACCGCCAAGCTCCGACGCCGAATCTTTGACCTCTGGCTCCTCCTCGTAGTCAAGGAGATGGAACCACTCCCCTTGTTTTGGAGTGTTCCCAATGCTCATGTTGCTGCTGCTGCTACTGAAGCTCTGCTACTCATCAAACTCGCCGTCACAACTGCAGATGATCTCTTGCGTGCGTGGGTCCCAGAGCCGATACGCTTTTTGCGTGCTCTCGTAGTCAAGGAACAAGCACGGCTTCGCCCGCGGTTCTAGCTTGCTTTTGCCTCGCTACGCCGACTGCACCATCGCGTGCGCCTTGCACCCGAACACATTCACGGTGCGCCACATTTGGCTTGCGCTCGCTCCAAACCTCCTACAGCGTCTTCCAGCCGCCCTTACCCTTCAGCACCGTTGTTGGGGTGAGGTTGGTGGTGTAGCATGCTATACGCACAGCCTCCACCCAGAACCCTCTTGGCAACCCTGCATCCACAAACATGGTCCGCACCATGTTGAGCAGCGTCTGGTTCGCTCGCTCCGCAAATCCGTTGGACTATGGCAAGTATGGCGGAGTAGGTTCCCACTTGATGCCCTGCTGCTTCATCCACTCACTACAGCCCACGTACTCTCCGCCATTATCGCTGGGTAGCGCTCTGACCTTTCGGCAAGTCTGCCTGTCCACCGCTGCGACGTACTCCTTCAGCCGGTCAAGGACCTCGCCTTTCCGCTTCATGAAGTACACATAGAATTTTCTGCTGCAATAATCAATGAAGGTGACGAAGTATCTCAAGCTGTTGTTTGACGGCGTTTTGAACGGTCTACACACGTCGTTGTGCACGACCTCCAGCAGGTCCTTTGTGCGAGTCCTGTTCTCGTTGAACGGCTTGCCCCGCGCCTTGCCCAAAATGCCAGGCTTGCACTTTTTTTGCGCTGTTGCATCTGCTGCCGCGTCTGCACCGTCGATGACGAGGTCGCGCACCATGTCGCGCTTCGCCATCTCCTTAACGATTGCAGGCGCCTAGTACCCCAACCATCGGTGCCAGAGCTCCATATCAGCACTTCCTCCCTTGGCCATGTTGACGGTGTGCTCCTGCGAGTCTGCTCCATCCAATGCCGTGGGGACCACTTGGTCTCCACGATGTAGAGACCGCCCTCGCGCTTCGCCTCCAGCACGACCTCGCTATCGCCGTCGATGCGCACCACTGCGCCTTTATTGTGGAAGAGCATCCCATACCCCTTTTCTGTCAAGTGGCTGACACTTAAAATGTCAACCAGGCCGGAGACGTGCTGCACATCACGGATTGTGCACAACTCCTTCTTACTGCCAACCACGACTTCCACCTCCATGTCACCTTGGCCGACCGCCGGCTCGACCTTGTCGCTCGCGACCACCATCAACTTGGAGGACTTCTCGTAGGTGACAAACCCCACCTTATCGACTTGGGTGTGCTCCTTGGCCCTAGAATCAAGGCACCGCCTGTTGGCCTTCTTGAGGAAGTGGTTCTTGTTTTTTTTTCCTGAGGACCTACCTGCCCTTGCTGTTTTTGCCGCCGGTCTTTGCCTCCTCCGGGCACTCACGGGCCCAATGGCCCTCCTTGCCATAGTTGCGGCACGCACCTTTCTTGGTGCCCTTCCTAGCACTGCCTCTTCTGCCGCTTCCTTTGTCCCCGCTTCCGCCACCACACGTTTTGGTGACGAGGGCCGATGAGGAAGACGAGGACTCCCCGCAACTCTGGCTCTGCGCCTCGTTGCGGATGTACTCTGCGACCCCGCCATAGGTGAGCTTGTCCTCTGACCATCCTCCACGCACGGTGATGAGTGGACCGTGGTAGGGCCATGCGGAGGGCCATCGCCTGTAGCTGCGTGTCGATCTTCCACCCCATGTCGTTACGTTGCAAGGCGAGCAACTCGATCTGCTACATGGCGGAAATGATATCATCTCCTTCCTTGATTCTCACCGTGAGAAGCCGCTTCATCGCGAAGATTTTGTTCGCGAGCGACTTGGATTCGTGGATGGCCCAAGGTTTTTTCCAAGCTTTGGCTGCCAGCTTGCAGCCTTGGAAGCAGTCCCACTACGACTCGGCTGTTCTGGACACCAAGAGCATGAGCGCCTCCGTGTTCTTCCTTTCAAAGGCCTCCTTTTCTGCAACCGTAGCAGTCGCCTCTGCAAGCACCTCCTTTCCCAACATGACGTCCAGTAGCCCCTTATGCCAAAGGTGCAGCTCGAAATGCTACCTCCATAGCCCAAATTCTGGACTGCCCGCACACTTTTGAGTGGGCTGCATCTCCTTCTGCGCCATGTCCGCAGCTGCTACTCCAAGGAGTTCTCAGAACATCACGATGATGTCAAAGATGAAAATCTCGTGCTTTGCAGAAGATGTGAACGATGGAGGCTATCAGACCCGTGGACCCATAACCCTTTGTCAGAATGAATCCACATGGTACAGTCCCGATCTTTGTCTGATCGTCTCTAGTGGTTCACGTCTTCTGTTTTCGACGAATCTGAGACTGAGCGTGAGCTTTCTGGTCGCCTCACGCTATGTGAAGGGAATAACGAGATCTTGCATTAGTTTTTTAGCATGGAAATGATCACAAAATTTATAGGGCTAGTCATGAGATTTCCAACTCACCAAACCGCGCACAATTCAGCCAAGCGTAGCCCAAGTTACGCTTGCCGTAGCGCAGGTCTCACCCACCACAGAAGCCTGACGTTGCCACACACCGTGGCACCTTCCTTCACGTGCGAAGCGCCTTTCCCAAGGCGCAGATCCCATTGCAAGTGATGTATGGGTCCCTTGCATTGTTTCCATTTGCCTCCCCCACTTTTGGGTTGAGTTTGGTGATGGGGTGTGACGAGGTTTGAAACGTGTCCGTGGACCTGCACTCAGAATTTTGACTAAGCCTCTTGAGTAACAAAACGTACTACTGAGTTTCGGACACCGAGCCAGAATTTTGGCAAGTCCCTCAGTAACAACCTGCACTACAGGATTTGGTGGATGATCCACCTGATCAGGTGGATGATCCATTGGACGCCTCGGCAGGCCTTCCAGAGCAATTTCTCCACATAGTATTTTTGTTACTCTGTCCGGTCGATTATCCACCGCATTTTAAATCGCAGCCGGCTCCTAGAGCCTCTGCACACACCCAACTTTGGAAGGCCATACCTCCCTCGATACTTGTCCGATTCCGGCGAAACAACACATAGAGTGTTTTTGTAAATTTTACGGGGCAATCACTAATTTTAGGATCCGAGCAATCCTTGAGTCACCAGATCCGCCGGCGTGGAGTTTCCACTTTCTGGTGGCTCGTCGACGCCTCCCGGCGCCACACTTAGGCATGCGGAGAGGCAAATTTTCAACAACAGTGGACCTCAATAGTGCAGATTCAGACTTCAGACAAGAGGGGAAAGTCTAATTGCCCTTCGTCACAAAAAACCTGCTGTGTATAACTAAGATCACAGACCATGGTTGACAGCGGTCTGCACAGGAAAAAAGAAGCAGTGATTGCACCTACCAAGGACATGAAAATCTACTATTCTGCCAATAAATTCGTTGTACAGGTCCCTCACATTGATGGAATAAATGTCCTGAAACCCAAGACGACAGACTCGAAGGCTGAATCTTTGTCCAAGAGTGATGGTGAGGAGAGAAACAACAGTGATTCTGATGACGAAGGGCATATTGGAGCAGCAGAAGCAGTGGAAGTGGAAGAACCGGTAGCAGAACCGCAAGAAAAAACAGCCACCAGGGTTGTTCATTCCAGCCAGCCCACATGCACGGAGAACTTGTGGCACAAGCGCTTTGGGCACATGGCTCATCGCAAATTGGTGCTCATGGGAAAGCAAGAGCTAGTGTGTGGGATGGATATAGGTGATGAGGCAGAAGAAACTACTAGGAACTTGTGTGAGCTGTGCCTTCAGGGAAAGGCCAAGAAGAAAGCCTTTCAAGTGTATTGGTATGTGTGCTATCGCACCTTCAACCTCATCCACTCTAATGTGTGCAGTTCCTTTTGCATACTATCCAACAGAGGCAGAAAATACTTCCTCACCTGCATCATAAACTACAGTCACAAAGGTCTCGATATTATGTCAAAAAGAAAAGCGAGGAGAAGTAAACTCTGCAAGCCTTTGTCACTTTGGTTGAGCGGCAGAGTGGTAAGAAATTGAAGGTGTTCAGGATGCACAATGGTGGGGAGTGCGATGCCTGTAGTGAGTGGCTCAAGCAACTGGAAATTGAACACCAGAAAACGACCCCATACTCATCCCAAAGAAACTGCGTAGCAGAAAGGATGAACCAGATCCTTCTTGGCATGACAAAGTGTATGCTCTTTGATGCCAAGCTGCCTCCTCGGTTCTGGGTAGAAGCAACATGCACGGATTTCTATCTTCTGAACCTCACACCTGCAGCAGTTTTTCGTAGGAGAGGCAAGACAAAGCAGACACAACAGCTGAAGGCATCCCAAGAAGCATGCAGGCAAGAAGCAGGATGCCATCCATATGAAGGTTTTTGGGTATACTTGCTTTGCCAAGGTCCAGCTCAGTAGGGGTCCAAGAAAGCTAGATGCAAGAGCACAACACAGTGTGTCTTCATCGGCTACAATACAACCCACAGAGCTTCTAGAATGTGGGACCAAGGAGCCAAGAAGAATATCCGCAACAAAGATGTGGATTTCTATGAAAGGTTTGTGGATAAGTGGGAGCTTCTCAAACTTGAAAACACTCCCATACAGGGAGACTATTTCACCCTTTCTAAGGAGGGGGACAAATCACAAGGAAATTTGCAAGTGCATGGGCTGGATGGTGCAAAAGAGAGAGGAGTTGAAGAAGATGAATCGGAGGAATCAAACTTTGAGTCCGACGTAGCTGACCCTCCTGTACGGAGGTTCAGCTCGCTAACCCTCCTTGTGCAGCTTCCGTGCAGCCTCCACATAAACTGCCGAGGTACTGTTGCTGCTATATTTTCTTCTTCATTCACTGCCACCCCTGCGAGCTACTGCTGCCGTCGCACAATGCTACTGCTGCCGCTGCTGCTGCGTGTGGCTGCTATAACCGTTGTGAGCTACTGATGCTTCTTCTGCTCTAGCTGCAGCTACTGTTTCTGCTAGTGCTGCTGCTATTACTGCTGTGCTGCTACAGCTGCTGCTGTGTGATGCTCCAGCTGCTACGCGGTGCTTCTGCTGCTGTGTGCCTGCTGCTGCTGCATGCTGCTTCTGCTGCCTTGCTACTGCTACTGCTGTTACTGCTGCTCTTGCTACATGGCAGGCAGGAACAAGCAAGCAAGGGTGGACTTTATATTCTTTTCTCGCTTCTCTGGTTTCCCGCTATGGTTGTGCTGATTCTGCAGCTGCTGTCATGGCTACACCCAATAGGAAGGGTACACCGGGTAAAGATGGAGGAGGAAGATTTCAAAAAAATGGAGAAGCAATTAGGACACTTCCCTGCTGTATGGTGGTGCCGTCGCCACGTGCGTCAGCTCCGCCGTTGGCTTTGTACCACTTTGTGTCGGTCGTGTGACTACCTATGCTACCACTGTCATGGGATCAATACCACAAAAAATCATTTCCCTCGTGTCGGGAGTGTCTAGAGGCTGCCACCGCACCAGGCCAACTCTGTAGGAAGAATTCTGGCAGACTGCATTGGCGTGTATGGAGGTCCGCCAACGTTGACTGGCACCTGTGTGCCATTTCCATTGCTCATTCTATTGTAGCTGTTATGCTATGGCTCTGATATCAAAATGGAAACAATGCTGCACTAGTCTGAAAAACATTGTTTTCTACCTTCTCATCCACTTAGACTGAAGTGTCTGGCTTGCTGCGTCCAGACTTAGTGCTTGAGCAGCGCTGGCTGCTCAGCTGTGAGAGGGAAACTTGCACTCAAGACTAAGGACCAGAGTTGCAGCTGAAAGTGAGAAATGACTAAATTTACAGCAAGAGTGGGGTGTGGTGTGAGACCCCTCCCAGACTAAGCTAGCCCATCATCAATGTGAGGCTTGTTACACAGTCTACCAGCCAACCAAGAAAATCCGCCAATTTCTGGCCTGTGGCATTTTCTCGGTGAGCCCTGCTAGACGACCGATAGCCCCAAACCCGGACGTTGTACGTTTTTTCCTGAAAACTGGATCATACCAAAACATGCACGCTGCAAACGCAGTCATCCAGTCAGAATCAGTTAGAAAACAGTGGAAATGCCGATTACCCCCTGTTTTGTCACCCATGACCCTCAAATACCCCGACCTCGGAACAATAAGCCCCATCCGTCCCTACTGCGGAACAATAAGCCCCACTTACCCCTGCCTCCAAAGAAAAATCCCCATCCGCCCCTGTCCGGCAACAAAAAGCCCCATCTACCCACCCGTTTACACCATGCTCAAAAAGGGACGCATGTCGCTGCTTGAGCATGGAGAAATCATGCATGTGGTGCTAGATTGTGGCCTTTCTTTGCGGCCACC